>PVJN01050298.1:0-14896 GCA_004026805.1 Lasiurus borealis
CTAATTACCTGTCTCCCGGAAAGCAGAGATGCTCTCAGAGGCAGGGGACAGATGCTGATTTCAGCAAGACCTGGTCTGGAGGCTCCTTCCCCGCCCCGGCACTGAGGCCTGGAGTGGGAGGAAGGTATGACAGGGTCAGCAAAGGCCATAACTGCACGCAGCCCTGGAGCTGGCTGGGCTGGGGCGATCCTTTAGGAAGAAGAAATGCTGGGGGGTGAAAGTGGGGGTAGGGAGAGGGGAGGCTAAGGGCTTCCAGCTCCCCAGGATTGAGGCTATCTAAGGAGATAATGGAGCTGCTGACGACAATCCTGGCCTTAGAGCTGCCGGAAGAAATGGCTCTGCACTCAGCTGACCAGGCTACAGGGTTCTCAGACTGAACACTCAGGAATTCCAAGATGTGGGCTCTCTCAACTTCCCGTCTGCAGGGACCGCCTTTCATTCGCTCTGCGAGGAGCGCAGCGCCCGGTCGCGGTGCACTTCAATGGGACGGCCAGTGTGTGGTGGGAAGGGAGAAGGCCCCAGGGCAGGACACACCCCCACTGAGGAGCCAGGACTCCGGGAATCCACGGGCCAGGCGTGGACAGCGAGACCAGCTGCCACAGGCCGCTGCCCCCGCCCCGCCGGCAGTGAAATGGATCCCGCCATCCTGTGGGTACTCCGCCTCTGCCCACGGTCCCGGGCAGGCCGACTTTTCCGCTGACTCGAGCCTTAAACTGCCACAGAGTCTTGGGACCTTGCCCCGTCGGAGAGAGAGGAGGGCGGGGGGAGAGGGAGGGAGAACGTAGCAACTCAGGATTTATTCACTTTTAAATAGGCTCTGAATGCATAGCTTCTCCTGGCCGCATGGAGTCCAAACGGAGAAGCGAACAGAGGCCTCTGTGCTCAGGGCACGGAGACGGAGGAGGTGTGCCAGCTCTCAGGGCTCTGAGCCGGGGCGGAGTGAAGAGTTCTCCTAAGACAGCAGTTCTGTGGGTCGTGACCTGTTTTCTGATGGTCTGAGGCTCTACAGCAGTGACCCACAGGTTGAGAACCACTAGCAGGGTCGCCTAAGACCATCAGAAAACACAGATATTTACAATACGATTCACCACAACACGAGGAACTGTATTAAATGGTCGCAGCGTTAGAAAGGTTGAGAACCACTGTCCTAAGAGGGTAGGAACCCCTCCCCTGGGGGACTCTGCTTATTCTCATCCCACTGTCCTTCCACGCCCAGAGGGAGCCCTGACCCCAGCATCAGCGGCTCTGAAGCACCAGGGAGAAGAGCAGACAAACTGCCACCTTCAGGGCCATCAGCTGATGAAACGGAGGCGGCGAGGAGAGACTCCCGTGGGCTCTCCCAGCCCAGCCCCTGCTCGATGCCTGCTGGACAGCTTGGTCTACCCTGAGGCCCGCACAGGCCCAGCCCACCCGCCTCCCGCTCCACCGTCACAGCTCCGCCCCTCACAGAGGCTGCCACGTCTCCAAGTGGGGGGGCCGTCACCTGCACACACGCCAACCCGCCAGCTCGTGGGCACCCCTCGATGGCTAAGTGCTCTTAATTAGCATGTCGCAGGTGTGTCCGTAGGGAGGGAGGCGGAGTTCACCGGGCTCTGGGGTCCACCTGGCCTGGGAGTGCGCAGTTCTTGACGATAAACTGAGAAGCCCTGAGCGATGAGGATCGTGCAGGCTGAGAAGGAAGGAAGCAGCCAGGGGTCCTAATCCAGGCTAATCGTTTGATCTGCTTCTCTGTTTGTTTTCTGAAGTTAACATCCTAAGAAATATTTATCTTTCCACGTCACATGAATATATTCGCAAATAATTCTAATCATTGAGGTAAAAATAAATAATAGTTGGGTGTTCATCATTCCAGTCTTTCCTTTAAAGAGTCTCCATAGCCGAGACAGGTTTGGCTCAGTGGATAGAGCGCCGGCCTGCGAACCTAAAGGTCCCAAGTTCGATTCCGGTTGGGGGTATATGCCTTGGTTGCGGGCACATCTCCACTGTGGGGCGTGCAGGAGGTGGCTGATCGATGTCTCTCTCTCTCTCATCGATGTTTCTGACTTTCTATCCTTCTCCCTTCCTCTCTGTAAAATATCAATAAAAATATATTTTTTAAAAAAAGAGTTTCCATAAATATGACCATAGCTTTATAAACGTCTTTTTCTTTTTCCTTTTTAGGCACAAGCGGGACAATCCTTTCTGGGTTATCTGCATAGCAGCCCACACTATGCACGCACTGTGCCTTGTTAACAGGCCCCACAACCCCTGCCGCCAACAGGGGTTCCTGAGGTTTGGAATTTTTTCTGACACAAATGCTGCAGCAATGAATATTCTTGCACCTCTTTGCACATGTGTGTGAGCGACTGTCTGGGTCAGATACCTGAGAGCAGACATGCTAGGTCAGAGGGAGACAAGGCTGACAGTCTCACGGACCCGGCCATGTCCAATGCACGCCCACCTCTGTGCATGAGCACCTGGGAGAAATGGAGTCTGTCTGGCTCAGCACTAGCACCAGCTCTCTCTGGGGGTAGCCTCAATGGGATAACTTCTCTACGGTCTAAGGTGCCCACACCTACAGAGACCCCACCCGGCACATCTACACATCAATGGAAGGCCACCAACCCCTGCTTCATGGTGACCCTTAGACCATTTAAAAAACCCTCTGCAATATAAGGAGACACAAAAGGGAACATACGCCCGAGAGTGACGGGAATGAGTGGGAGGCTGCAGAGAACGAGATTGAGGTCCATTCCCAAAGTTAGGAAGAGGAAGGCAGCACGTGACTGAAGACAACGCTGAGGGAAGCTGAGGCACGGAGCTTGGAACAGGCTACGGGAGAGGGACAGATACGAAGCCGGCTCACGGACTATCAGACTGGGTCTGAGTCCAAAGCAGACATTCGGGGAAAACAAGCATCCTGAAAAAGAACGACCAAAATAAACACTAAAACCAGAGCCCAGAGGAAATGAGATCACAGAGGGTCAGGAGATAACTTTTCAAACCTTTCTAATTAGTGTGTCCGAGCAAGGAAACCCAATTTGGCCTCTGCTAAGCCAGAGCAAGAGGCTGTGAAAATCGTATCATCAGAGACCCGGAGGGAAGAAAATTAAAAATACTACTGCCAAATGACAGCCTTCCCGACCAGGTCTGCAAGACAGAGCGAAGGCGCTCTACCCACCACAGACAGAAAAGGCAGAGATGGACACAGGGAGAACAGAAGACACACACGGGATCAATCCAGGACCGTGGTCGGCAAACTGTGGCTCGAGAGCCACAGGTGGCTCTTTGGCCCCTTGCATGTGGCTCATCCACAAAATACCACAGCCTGGGCGAGTCTATTTTGAAGACATGGCGTTAGAAGAAGCTCAAGTTTACAAAATGTGGCTCTCAAATGAAATTTCAATCGTTGTCCTGTTGATATTTGGCTCTGTTGACTGATGAGTTTGCCGACCACTGATATAGGAAGTCTGACAACTAATAGGATTTCCAGTAAGAGAAAATAAAGCGAAGCATCAAAGAAATAATAGAAAAAATGTACAGAGCAGAAGAGCAACATAAGACTTTGTAAATCAAAGGGTCCAAAAGTACCCAGCACAATGAAAAAAATCCAACCAGACACCTTACAAGATTTCGGCACACCAAAGACGAAGAGAAGATACTATCTGCTTCTAGAAAAGAAAACTAATAAAGCAATGAAAAAAGGACAAAAACCAAAACCATAGCTGTAAAGAAATGGAAATCAGCCTGGCTGGCAAGGCTCAGCGGCTGAGCATCGACTCAGGAACCAAGAGGTTACTGGTTCGATTCCCATGCCTGAGTCATGGGCTCAATCTCCGGTAGGGATCAATGATGTTCCTCTCTCACTGATGTTTCTCTCTCTCTCTGTAAAACTCAATAAAAACATTCGGGGGGAAAAAAAAGTGAGAATCACATTGGCATCAGATATCTTATTAGCAACAACGAATGCCTGGAGTTAAATCAATGCCTCCAATGTTGAGAAGGAAAATAAAATGTAAATTTTGTATTCAGTCCAACATCAACCAGAAGTGAGGGTAAAATAAAGGATTTAAAGTTTCCTCTCCCGTATTCCTCCTGAAGAAGTGCTTACCAGTGCACTTCCGCTGAACACGAGAACAGGAAAGGAAGGCGGGACTCCAGAGCGCAGAGGACTGACCGCACCTGGGGAGCAGTGGAGGGGGTCCGGGTGGAGCGATGCCCGGGCCGGGCTGGGGCGAGGGAGGCAGCGTCTGCGCGTGTCTCAGGAAGGAAGCAGCCACCGTGTAATGAATTACCCCGCTGAGTGTCTGGACAACTTCACAAACGCAGTAAACGCAGTTATTCTTCTAACCACAGCTTTAAAACGGGAACTAGAAGCTGTGAAAGAGTGAAAGTGGGTAGAGTCCTGGTCCACGGATGAAACGCTGAAAAGCAGCATGACTAGGAGCAGCGGTTCTCAACGTGTGGGTCGTGACCTGTTTTCTGATGGTCTTAGGCTCTACAGCAGTGACCCACAGGTTGAGAACCACTAGCAGGGTCGCCTAAGACCATCAGAAAACACAGATATTTGCATTACGATTCACCACAACACAAGGAACTGTATTAAACGGTTGCAGCATTAGAAAGGTTGAGAACCGCTGACTAGGAGGCACCGCTGGGATGTAAGGAGAGCGAACCCCCTCACCCTTGATGCCGGCCTTCTGCTCCCCGGGGCGCAGGACCGCTTACACGCTGGGCGGGTGCGTGGCACTGAGATAGATACTCGCCCTCGGCCCTCGGGGGCAGCACACACCATCGAGGTCCCAGTAACGAGAGCACCGCTTACTGGCGTCAACTCAGGGTCAACCGGCAGGCACAGCGACAGAGAATGCCGTGGCAGGGTGAAGTGCAAGTTCAGCCGCAGACAGGCCGGGAGGCAGCGAGGGACGGAGAGTGGGTGGAGGCCCCGAGACTCGCACCTGATGGAGTGATAAAACGCAATGACGGTAGGTTGCACGAGGTTTAGGACTCCAAAGGCAATTCTAAAAACAGTAATATAAACATCAAAAACGGGGAAGAGCAGGGAGGGAGGGTGAGCAAGGCACAGGCGCACCTGGGAGAAACTGCAGGTTCGGTTCCCGCCACCGCAATAAAAACAGCATCCCAATGAAGCGAGTCACAAGGACTTTTTGGTGTCCCAGGGCATAGGATTTGTTTACACTAACTGTAGTCTACCAAGTGTGCAATAGCATCATGTCTTAAAAACAGTGCACATACTGTAATTAAAAAATACTTTATTGCTAAAAAACGCTAACCATGTGAGCCCTTGGCGAACTGTCATCTTTTTGCTGGTGGAGGGTCTTACCTTCAATGTGTAAAACAGACAGTTATCTGCAAACCACAACAAAATGAGGTATAAAGGAGCTGAATCTTTCAACTTCCACAGTGGGGACTTGATAATGTCAAAATCTCATAAATTAAGAAAGAACTGCAGAGGTACATGGTTCGATTCAGCGTCCGGAGGAAACCACCAGAGCACCAGCCCAGGGACGTTAACAGCACCTGCCCCCATCCCGCCCGCACAGGCCTCCGGTGCTACTTGATGATTTGACCGGGTGATGGGGTGGCTTCTTTTTTCTTAAATCCTCATCTGAGGACATGATTAGAGGAAGGAAGAGTGGGAAGGAGGGGAGACAGACAGACAGACAGCAGACTGGGGATGGAACCTGAAATTCAGGTGTGTGCCCTGACCGGGAATCGAACCGGCGACCTTTCGGCGCACAGGTGGGTGTGACTTCGATAAATGCTCCCAGGCACATAAATCAGTGGGTCCAGATTCTGTGTTCCAGGAAGCTCCTTAGCCATTCTGATGGGTGGTTCTAGGTAAGAGGCACAGAGCCTCTAGGTTCCACTCAAACCTGAGCTACCACCATCTCACGGGACCCAGATGCCCGAGGCTGGTTAACCCGCCACTGGATTCCTCACTTTCCGCTCGGAGAAATGGAGTCTCTGAGTGAGCCCGTGACTTGCCCTGGTGCCTCGGACCCGCACAGCCGGGGCGTTTCTCAGACGAGACTACGAAGCTCGTCCTCACTTGCTCGGCCGGGGACCTGCTTGGCAAGGCTTTCCCTGCTCGTCGCTGCTCAGAGGACTCTTGCCCTTCGGCTCAGCTGCTGCGGGAGGGCTGCCGAGGGCACCCTCAGGGATGGGTGAGGAGGCCTATGCCAGGCTGTGCTGGAGTGGGGCCCGCAGCCGGTGGGGGACCTCCCACACGGCCCGTCTTGCCAGGGCTGGCACCGTCCTGGAGCACACTCGGCACAGCACAGCTCTCGGCCCTGCAGGGAGAAGAGCCAGCCCTGCCTCTGGGCCCCAGAGAAAAGGCGGTGGGTGTGCAGACACAAGTCTCCAATGCCCAAACCGAGAGGAAGGAGCCCGGATCAGCATCTCTGCTCTCCACCACGGGGACTAGAAACCAAACTGGAGAAGGAGTAGAGTCCTACAGTTTAGTGGGGGGAAGGGGGAGGGAATCTTCGTTCTCTAAGGCCCCACCAATTTTCCTTAACTTTTCCCTGGAAAGTATGTTGTACATATAAAACCTGTGTGTACTCACACAGATACATATTTGTATATGGGTACAGTGCATGTGTATTTAAATATAAAATATGCCACAATTTAAAGACCTAAAATAAAAACTGAAAATACACGCGCACGGTGCACACTGTCCAAAAACCTGAACGTTAGCAGCACTTCGATGTCCTTTGTCCCCCCCACCCCCCAGAGATGATAATGTTGCTGAACCAGGTGTGAAGAAATCGTATCTTTTCTGTCTCCCTAGTTTTCTGATGTATGCGGGCACCATAAGTGGTATACTGTTTAGATCCGCTGGCTTTTCAGCTTTATCGGGAATCACACTGTGTGTATTCTGAGTCTGGCTTTTCTTGTAGCTCATTCATTTTCACGGCAACCGAGAAGCGGCCCGGTGCAGGAGAACATCCCCATTTAGTTATCTAGTCTATTCTGAGTTGCTATCCAGGTTGTTTCTGGTTGTTTCTTTGTTGTGTGGTTTTTTATCAGGACCAACGCTGCCAGGAAAACTCCTGTGGGAACAGTTAGCCTTTAGAACGCTCCTCCCCAACGAGCCCGCCCGCTAAGCTCAGGTCCCGGCTTCACCTCTGCCCAGGGCGCGGGAGGAAACCCGCCTGGCGCTCAGGTCCTGGGAGCGCCCTGCCGCCGGGAGATGAGCGGTTCCCAGGCCTCCCCTGGCCGGCCCGGCCTCGCTCACACAAACGCCTTCTGCTCCCCTGAACCTGAGATCCCACACCCTGCTCTCCGCCGGGGAAACAATTGGCCTTTTTAGACGCGGCCCGGGTTTCTGAGTCACACCCCTCTGCCCGGTGTCTCCCCCTTCTTCTTAGGTAAGAGGGAACAGAGGCTCAGTGAAAGGTGCCATTGATAGGCCGGGGCCTGACAGCGTGAGAGCGGAAGCAGCAGGAGGTGATCCGGGCTCTGCCCTGCCTGCCGGCCAGAAGCAGCACTAAGAGGCCAGCCGGCAGGTCCACCCGGTCCTCACACTTGCCATATGGCCGCAGGGGGAAGGAAGGGCACCTGCCCACGGCCAGGGCTGGCATCTCCATATGCTGCGTATGTTGCTCCACTTAAGGCTCCCAGCATTTTAAAGGAGTAACAGTGATAGAAAATGACTAACACGACAAATACACACCGTACGCCAGCCGCTGTGCCAAGTGCCTCATGCGCCTTCTCCCACCGGGTCCTAACTCATGACAGCGGTGATGAAATTCATTTAGAAGGTTATGACTGGACTTTTTTTAAAAAGGGAAATACACACGACTGGAATTAAGTGCGAAAACTAAAGAGGATCCTGCAAAGTAAGGGTAGGGTTGGTTTTGCAAACCTGTGTATTTATTCTCAGGTACCAGGTGATCATGTAAAATGTAGTTCTCACTGCGGGCAGAGGATAACAGAAAAAATTGTTCTCTTTCTTATTTTTGCCGTCATTATCCTGCGGTATGTATGTTCAGTTGCTAAACGAGTTTAACAGCTACTTCCCCAAACTCATCGGCACCCCACACCATGGACACCAGCTGTTCCTCCAGGCTCCCAACACAACGGCCTCCTTTCTGCTTCTCTTTCCTCCCCCGGAACATGGACCATTCTCTCAGCCCAGAACATTCTCCTCGCCCCCTCGCCATCCTCACAGCATAAATGGCTCCTCCCCATCCTCCGGAGGCTCCTGGACATCCAGTCCACGCAGCCCTCTCCCTTCAGGGCCACAGAGACCTGTTTCTTTTTTTTCTTTCTTTTTTTTTTAAATATTTTATTGATTTTTTACAGAGAGGAAGGGAAAGAGATAGAAAATCAGAAACATCGATGAGAGAGACATCGATCAGCCGCCTCCTGCATGCCCCAGTGGAGATGTGCCCACAAGCAAGGTACATGCCCCCAACCGGAATCGAACCTGGGACCTTTCAGTCTGCAAGCCGACGCTCTATCCACTGAGCCAAACTGGTCTCGGCGAGACCTGTTTCCTGGTTGGCCGTCTGCCTCACCACAGACTCCAAAGACAGCGATGCTACCTGATGTACCCCCAATGCACACGGCATCTAGCGCGACACCAGGCGCCCACTCGTGTGTTACACGAGCATGGGAACTGCCCAGCACTTCCGCTAGTAAAGGGCAAAGCAGAACCCCAGCGCAGCATGTCTGACCCGAGGCTCGCTGAGCCCTGCAGGACGCTGAGACCCGAACAGCACGCTGCCGCAGCTCCACTGCTGGTCAGGGTTGGCGCTGGGACAGGACCCCGCCTGTCTGCCTCTGATGCCCATGCTCTACTCTGTCAATGGAGGGGGGAGGAGCCGCTCGGGGCCAGCTGAGATTTGGAGGGGATAAAGAAGACTGCAAGACCTCCAAGCTAAAGGAGAGATGTGCCAGTGACCAGAGAAAGACCAGAAGAGATAGGAGAGTGACCAGCTCAGAAATTGTGAGGGGGGAGGGGAGCCCTAACTGGTTTGGCTCAGTGGATAGAGCGTCAGCGTGCAGAATGAAAGGCCCAGGTTCGATTCCAGTCAAGGGCATGTACCTTGGTTGCAAGCACATACCCGGTGGGAGGTGTGCAGGAGGCAGCTGATGTTTCTCTCTCATTGATGTTTCTAACTCTCTATCCCTCTCCCTTCCTCTCTGTAAAAAAATCAATATATTTTTTTAAAAAGAAGAAGAAAAAAAAAAAGAAATGGGGGAGGTGGGGAGCTCCCCCAGACACCTATTCTGGGAAGGTCTAGACCAGCAATTCTCAACCTGTGGATCGCGACCCCTTTGGGGGTTGAACGACCCTTTCACAGGGGTCGCCTAAGACCATTGG
Source organism: Lasiurus borealis (assembly GCA_004026805.1). Classification (NCBI taxonomy): domain Eukaryota; kingdom Metazoa; phylum Chordata; class Mammalia; order Chiroptera; family Vespertilionidae; genus Lasiurus; species Lasiurus borealis. The sequence goes on from PVJN01050298.1 coordinate 9,335, forward strand.
AAAATGCAGATATTTACATCACGATGCGTAACAGTAGCAACATTTCATGGTTGGGGGTCACCACCCCATGAGGAACTGTATGCAAGGGTCGCGGCCTTAGGAAGGTTGAGAACCACTGGTCTAGAGAAACTGCTGGAGAAAGCAGAGAAACTCAAGGGGCAACTGTGCAGGGCGTTCAGAGGGCTGAGGCCATGGAAGCACCCTGTAAGGTCCCCCAGGGGCAGTGGGAGGAGCTGGTGACTCAGAGTGAGATGGGAGAAGCAGGACTGAAAGGCTCTGGCAAGGCAGGTCCGAGGAGCCAAAGGAGCTGGCTACGGAATGCTTTGGCAATGCTGCCCCCTCGTGGCTGTGGAGTGCTTGGCCCTCAGGAAGGAACACAGCCATCAGCTTGTGGCTTTATTCGTCAGCAGCCGTTTATTGAGCACCCAACATGGGCCTGGCTGCCGAGGACCGGAAACGGGTCTGACATGCCCCAACTCTCAAGGACCTCAGTTCCCTACACCCAGGCAATGGCCAAACCCTGCTGAGTTTCCTTCCCTCTTTTCAGAGAAGACTGTGAGGACAAGGACGGTGTCTTACTCATCTCTGAGGCTCCTGTGCCCAGCACACACGTCGGAGTGCCGATGGCAGCTACTCCTCAGCATGTGCTAAGTAAGCACTTGCCATGCACAGTGCATAGAGTCTCACATCTTGCCTATCTGGTACCTCAGGGACTTCCAAATGGAGACGGGTGCCCAGTAGGCATTCATTACAATATGAGCCGGGGGTTCTTGGCAAGGTCAGGGACAGAGAAATAAACAGGGGTTATCACCCACCACAGGTGACCTCAAATTTAGTATGCACGAGTCCCCTGGGGGTTTTGCTCATACGCAGATTCTGAGGTTGGGGGTGGGAGCCCGAGATTCCGTGTGTCTGACAGCTCCCAGGGGAGACCAACACTGCTGGTCCACAGATCACATTCTGAGGGGGACAATCTGAACCAGGGGTGACGACCCGGCCAGAAAGTCGAAGTTGGCCCAGCTAAGAGCAGTATTTTCATTTTTTTTTAATTGATTTTTTTACAGACAGGAAGGGAGAGAGATAGAAAGTCAGAAACATCGATGAGAGAGAGAGACATCGATCAGCTGCCTACTGAGGATGTGCACATAATCAAGATACATGCCTTTGACCGGAATCGAACCTGGGACCTTTCAGTCCTCAGGCTGACACTCTATCCACTGAGCCAAACCGGTTTCGGCTAGTATTTTCATTTTTAAAGGCGTTAAGAAAAAGAAATGGAGAGCCCTAGCTCGGTTGGTTTGAGCGCTGTCCTGACACGGGGTCAATGACCAGTCAGGGCACGCACAAGAAACAACAAACTGCTGTTTCTCTTTCTCTCTCTAAACATCAATTAAGAAAGGAAGCATGTGACAGGGGCCATTGGTGGCTCATAAAGCTTAAAATACTTATTCTCTGGTCCTGTCCAGTTTGCCAGGAAGCTCTTCCAGGGACAGGATGTATAGCTAAACAAGAGGAGAGAGAGGACAGCTGAGAACAGACTGTGATGACTCCGTGTGGGCAGGGAGAAGAAAGCGGACCGCACTGCAGGCTGCGAGCACTTACGCTCAGAAGGCAGCGCTGGGAAAGGATCGAACCTCGGAGGCACGCAGTGGGAGCGGGCTGGACTGGGGGAAAGGCAGAGACTGTGCGGTCCGAATGGCAAAGTGGTAACTGACTGTCCCTTTCACTGCTTATTTTAAGGACAAAAAACGACAAAGATAAGGAGGAGCCCTCAGCACACTGTGTGCAGGACCAGAGAAGAACTGGAAAAATAAGAAAAAGCTGTGAATGCTAGAGATCTGCTCTGTGGGGACCCTTCATTTTGGCTGAGGGTTGGGGAGGGTAGATGCAGGGATGCCAGAAAAAGGGGTGATGGCAGAATCAACACCCCAGAGCCCCCGGTGCTGTTTGGTGACAGAGCCTTCTGTCATGCTTTCTGCCTCTCCAAGTTGAAGCATCTATTTGCCCAAAGGTCCATGCCTGAGAAAGTAAACACAGCTGTCCTTTTCTGTCAAGCTGAGCCAATCAATCTGGCTCTCCCTCAGTGGAGGACCAGGCTGCTTTGCTGGTCTCACATCAAATATTCACATATATCTCCCAAGGACCACAATAGCCCCCTGGCGTGGGGTGCAGAAAAGACTCAGTCCATCAGAAAGCCTGCGGCAGGATATCCGGAAAGCCAAACTGCTCTGAAAAGCCAGAAGGCAAATAAAAAGACAGGTGGGTATGTGCTGCAAAGCAAATCCCAGCATTTCCGGGTCGCAAGGCACTTCAAGATCAACCAGCGTCCCTAACACTTCCGACAAAGTGGCTTACTCAATCTAAAAACCACAAAAAGACAATGTTCACCTCATGCTGGCTTCTGGTATGGCAGTTTCTTCTTTTTCCCTCTTTGCAATAAGTTTTCCTTGTGTCCTGGCTGGTGTGCTCAGTGGTTGGAGCATCATCCTGTGCACCAGGAGGTTCTCAGGTTCAGTTCCCATCAGGGCACGTGCCCAGGTTGCGGGTCCTATCCCCAGTCAGGAGGCGTGCGGGAGGCAACCAAACGATAGTTCTCTCTCCCCCTCTCTCTTCATCTCTCTAGAATCAATGGAAAGCATATTCTTGGGTAAAGATGAAAAGAAAACAATTTTTTTTAAATACTTGGAATCAAACACAAATCTCTGGCCCTGGCTGGTGTGGCTTAGTGGTTTGAAGTGCTGTCCCCTACATCAAAAGGTGGCAGGTTCGATTCCCAGTCAGGACACATACCCAGGTCCTGGGTTCAATCCTGTGTCGGGGCTCCTATGAAAGGCAAGTGCACATCACTGTTTCTCTCTCTAAAAAAAGTAAACATAAACAAACAAACAACCCCCCAACCCACCCCCCTACACACAAATCTCTATCTTTTAACCCTTGAATTCCTGCCCTTCTCAAGTCCATCCCCCTCAATCACACTCCTTGAAAGTGAGTTCTTTAGGGAAGTGACCCAGCGTACTGCTCATTTCACCAAGGTGGAGAGCGAGTGTCAGCTATTGGAAGATCTCCGTGTTCCGGGCGCGTGGTGGTGGGTGATCTTGGCCAAGTTACTCCACCTTTCAAAACCCTCCGCTCCCTCACCGTAAAGTCCTATCACCACAAGGCTATTCCGAGGATAAAATATGACATGGGAAGAGCACTTAGAATGGTGCTAGCACAAGGTAAGGATTTAGTAAGTGCTGACATTCATTATTATTCAGTTAGTAGATGAACTGTTCTCTCCCATGAATCACACCTCCTCCTCCTCAAAGCATACTCCACCAGCGCACGGTTTCTCAACCTTGACACTACTACGATTTCTCTCTTTCTTTTTAATATATTTTATTGATTTTTTTATAGAGAGGAATGGAGAGGGAGAGGGATAGAGAGTTAGAAACATCAATGAGAGAGAAACATTGATTCAGCTGACGCCTACACTCTCCTACTGGGGATGTGCCCACAACCAAGGTACATGCCCTTGACCGGAATTGAACCTGGGACTCTTCAGTCCGCAGACCAACACTCTTATCCACTGAGCCAAACCCATTAGAGCACGACTACCCCTTCTTTCTTTCTTATATATTTTATTGATTTTTTTACAGAGAGAAAGGGAGAGAGAGAGTTAGAAACATCGACATCGATAAGCTGCCTCTTGCACACCCCTGACTGGGGATGTGCCCGCAGCCACATGCCCTTGACCGGAATCGAACCTAGGACCCTTCAGTCCGCAGGCCGACACTCTATCCACTGAGCCAAACTGGTTTTGGCTACTACCATTTCTTGTTGTGGGGGCCCACCCTGTGTTTCATAGGACATTTAGCAGCATTCCTGGCCTCTACCCTCTAGGTGCCAGCAGCAACCCCCACCTCCCCAATTCCGACAACCAAAAATTGTCATTCTGAGACTGTCAAATGTCTCCTGGGTGCGAGAGAGGGGTTGCGTGGGGAGGGGCAAAATTCCCTTTTCCTTCCACTGAGAACTCTTGCACTAGAATATGCAAATCAGTAATGGAGAGTAGCCACGCCTCCCTAACTCCCCCCCACCCTACCCTCCCCCCCGTGCTCGGCCGCCTCGACCACCCCTTCTCACCGCTCAGCTGCCGTGGAGGAAACAGGTGGTAGGTGCTGTAAATGTCATTGGAGAACTGGAGCTGGAGCTCGGGGCTGCCCTTCAGGAGCTGGGCCACCTGTTCCACCTGAAAAGGCGTCTTCTCCAGGATCACAATGGCGTCCTCTCCATCCCCCGAGGCCTCGTTCACCTGTGGGGAGAGACGCCCGTGAGGCCTGGGGAACAGAGGCCGAAACCCCCGAGGGCCCCTGAATTCCCAAACATTGGCATTTCCTTCCCTGCAGTTTCTCTCCCCAAAAAGTCTAGCCAATGGCACTGTTTCTCCTCCCAGAGGAGAAATCATTAACCTAAATCCTTCCTTCTAAAACAAGAGGGGGATAGGGGGACATCCCCCTCGGGAGGCCTACAAAATCATTTGGCATTAGGGGTGAGTTAATTAAATACATGACCAAATATAGCAGGCTAGTTTTTAAGTTGGTAAATCCTATATAGTAAAAGGCTAATATGCAAATTATCCCTTGGGAGATCAACCTATAGGGAGTTCACCTGCCTGCTATGATATGCGCTGACCACTAGGGGGCGGCACAGAATGAAGGAAGCCCTGATCAGCCCTGATTGCTGGCCAGGCCCAGGGACCTTACCCGTGCACGAATTTTGTGCACCATGGCCCTTGGCAGAAAAAGGGTTCCCCAGCCCTGTTCTAAAAGATGAAAAAAAGCTTCTGGGCTGTCTTCCATTTTAAGCTCAGAAGGCCTCTGTTAAATCCTCCCCATTGCCGAAACCGATTTGGCTCAGTGGATAGAGCGTGGCCTGTGGACTGAAGGGTCCCGGGTTCGATTCCGGTTAAGGGCATGTATCCTGGTTGCGGGCACATCCCCAGTAGGGGGCGTGCAGGAAGCGGCTGATCGATGTCTCTCTCTCATCGATGTTTCTAACTCTCTATCTCTCTCGCTTCCTCTCTGTAAAAAGTCAATAAAATATATATTTTTTAAAAAATAAATAAATAAACAAATAAATCCTCCCCATTTTACAGAGGAAGAAATGGAGGTCTAGAGAGGTCTGCGACTGCCCCCACGCCCCTGAACAGCCAATATCGAAAAAGAAACTAGAAATCTGGGCATCCCAACTCACTGCCTGAAACTCAAAAGGTTCTCAGGGCTAAACTCTTTTTTTTTTTTTTTAATATATTTTATTGATTTTTTACAGAGAGGAAGGGAGAGAGATAGAAAGTCAGAAACATCGATGAGAGAGAGACATCAATCAGCCGCCTCCTGCACGCCTCACAGTGGAGATGTGCCCACAAGCAAGGTACATGCCCCCGACCGGAATCGAACCCGGGACCCTTCAGTCCGCAAGCCGACACTCTATCCACTGAGCCAAACCGGTCTTGGCTGGGGCTAAACTCTTAAGTGGTGCTGCCCACTGAAGACACACAGAGAGAAGCATGGATGCCTAGGA
>PVJN01050299.1:0-14896 GCA_004026805.1 Lasiurus borealis
TCAGACAGCTGAGTCTGAGGTTTCTCAGCAGCAACAGTAGAAGCAGAGAGACCTCGAAATCCGGAGGGAAAGTTGTTTGTAGCGTAAAATTATAGCCCAGCCAAACGAGCAGAGAAGAGTGGGGTTGGGAGAAAGAGAGAGTGCGCTGAGTCATTCGTAACAAACACAGCCCCCCCACCCCCACCCCCACCACCCCGCCTCCCCGCGGTGTTTTTCAGGAAGCTCCTGGAAGTATGCCTGCAACAGGAGAAGCAGAAAGCAATGAGACACGGCATCCAGGAAACGGGGCTGTAACACAGGAAAGGGGGGAAGGGAGGGCCCAGATGGGCAGGTAAAGAAGCTCCGAGGCAGCAGCTGTGCCCCTAAACCGAAGGCCGCCGTGGCTCCGCTGGTTGGAGCTTCCTCTCGTGCCCCTCAGGGTCTTGGGTTCGATTCCCAGTGGGGGCACATGCGGGAGGCAGCCTATGGAGGCCGCTGACCGATGGTGAGACATGGATGTTTCTCTCTCCCTAAAATCAATAAAAACATATCCTCAGGTGGGGATTAAAAAAAACACACACAAAAACCACGAGGTTAGAGCAGAGGAGTGAAGACCTCCAGGAAGAGTCTCCCCAAGAAAAAGGGCCTGGTGCATCTGACCGTGTGGAGAGGGGGCACTGGCAGAGAGTCTGCGGAGAAGCCGGCGATAAGGAAAATAAGGAAATGAACGGACGCAGGGATATTTTGTATTGAAATCCGTTTCTGGACAGGAAATACCTTCCCGTGGTAGAAAAATAAAATTGTACAAAAAGCAAAATAACTGACTCACGGCACCCATCTGTCTCCCTGCAGACAGGTAGCCATTTTTGTTAGTAACTTCCAAGGTTTTTTTTAATACTTGTGATAAAAAGCACAAAATAGAGAATTTTCCATTATTTACCATTGCATCCATGTTTAAGTGTACAGTTCATGAGTGTTGACCACATTTCACATCAGTGTTTTCCAGTTTTTTTTGTTTTTTTTAATAAAGTCCAAGTAAATCTCTCTCTATATATAGCCCTAATTAGTTTGGCTCAGTGGATTGAGTGTCAGCCTGCAGACTGAAGGGTCTCAGGTTCGATTCCGGTCAAGGGCATGTACCTTGGTTTTGGGCACATCCCCAGTAGGGGGTGTGCAGGAGGCAGCTGATGAATGTTTCTCTTTCATTGATGTTTCTAACTCTCTATCCCTCTCTCTTCCTCTTTATTAAAAAACAACAACAATAAAATATACAGTGGTACCTCAAGATATGAGTTTAATTCGTTCCGTAACCTTGAGGCGTGGGAAACTGGTGGGTTGTGTGCAGCCGGCCGATCCGCGTGATTACTTGTATCTCCACTGTTGCTCGTATTTCAAAGCAAAAATTGCTCATATCTCAAAAAAGCTCATATGTTAGGGCACTCGTATCTCGAGGTACCACTGTATTTTTAAAAATCTCTCTATATAAAAGCCTCAGTGACCATTAGGACCGAATGACCAGAACGATCAGCTGACCAGTCCCTATGATGTGCACTGACCACCAGGGGGCAGATGCTCAAGCTACCCCTGGTGGTCAGTGCACTCCCACAGCCAACCTCCCGCAGTCCCTCCCCCTGGCCAGCTGACCCCTGTCTGCAGCCAGGCCGAGGGACCCCACCTATGCACAGATTCGTGCACCGGTCCTCTCCAATGAATATACTCTTATTGTTCTTGCATTCTATACACATTGTTCTGCGCTTTGCTGTTTCCCCTTTACATTCTATTCTGGAGCCCTTTCCACAGAAGGCTTCCTCATTCCTTTGTTTAGCGGCTTAGGGTTCCATTGTGTGGGTGCACAGTAGTTTATTTGACCAGCTCTCTCTATAGAAAGACACTTGGGTTTATTCCAACACGTTACTACTGTAAAAGAATGCCACAATGGGCGACTGTATACAGCATTGTTTCAGAGGTGTGCCGATATAGAGCTGCAGGACGGATTCCCAGATGCGGGTTGCGGGGTTAAAGGGTAAATGCATTTGCAGTCTTGCTTGATGCCTGCACAGTCCTCCCTTCGCCTCCCGCTGCAACACGAGCGAAAACGCCCGCTCCCTGAAGCCTCATCAGCAGATGGGGTTGGGGACTTCTGGAATGTCGCCAAGCTGATCAATGCAAAATGCTGTCTTAATGTAGTTTTGCTTTTCATTTATCTTATGTGTGAGATGAAGCATTTTTATTTTTTTTTTACAGATTTAAAGCCATTCGCGCCTCTTTTTTCACGAGGCAATGATAAATTGTGTATTTCCAGCCTATCGCGGGCAACCCAAAGGGTCACTTTCTTCCTAAAACACTCACAAAACGCTAACAAATTCTGCCTGCTGTCCCGCCAGGATGGCTCAGTGGTGGAGCACTGAGGACCTAGGAACCAGGAGGTCAAAGTCCGATGCGCAGTCGGGGCACATGCCCATGGTTTCGGGCTCGATCCCGAGGGTGAGGGGTTCAGGAAGCGGATGATCGGTGGTTCTCTCTCATCATTTGATGTTTCTGTCTCCCCCTCTCCTTTCCTCTCTGAAATCAATTTTAAAAACTCCGCCCGAGGTTTTGTGCAGTGTTTTTCCTGTTTTCCTGACATGGTTATAAATTTTAAAACAGGGCAGATGTTCGGGTTCTCTTCCCTCTCCCACGACTGTGTTTCATCCTTTCGTTAGGTTGTTCTCCTTGTTCCTTTTATGCTGTTGTGTGTGTTTTTAAAATATATTTTTATTGATTTCAGAGAGGGAGGGAGAGGGAGAGATAGAAACATCAGAGATGAGAATCATTGACCACTGGCTGCCTCCTGGGGATGGAGCCCGCAACCCGGGCATGTGCCCTGGTCGGGAATTGAACGATGACCTCCTGGTTCATAGGTTGACCCTCAACCACTGAGCCACACTGGCTGGGCCCAATTACGGCTTTTTAAAAAATATATATATTTTATTGATTTTTTTACAGAGAGAAAGGGAGAAGGATAGAGAGTTAGAAACATCAGTGAGAGAGAGACATCGACCAGCCGCCTCCTGCACACCTCCTATTGGGGATGTGCCAGCAACCAAGATACATGCCCTTGACCAGAATCGAACCTGGGACATTTCAGTCCACAGACCGATGCTCCATCCACTGAGCCAAACCGGTTTTGGCCCAATTAGGGCTTTTTGAAAAGCAAGCTAATCATGTTTGCAAAGAAGTCTCTTCCAAAATTATAAGCCAACTTCGGAATCTGGCCATGATGGAGTATCAGGGACCACCATCCTCTACCCTACTGTGTTAACACAAAAAAGGGCAGACGAACCCTGGCTGGTATGGCTCAGTGGATGGAGTGTTGGCCTGTGGACTGAATGGTCCCAGGTTCAGTTCCCATCAAGGGCACTTCCCCGGATTGTGGGCTTGATCCCCAGCAGGGGGTTTGCAGGAGGCAAGCTGATCCAAGATTCTTTCTCACCATTGATGTTTCTATCTCTCTCCCTCTCTCCCTCTCCCTTCCTCTCTGAAATCAATTAAAAAAAAAAATATATATATATATATACATATATATATATATATATATATAAAGAAAAGATTTGGCAAGTGCTTCCATTAGAAGAAAAATACCAGATGGAAACTGCCATCTATACAAAAAAGATAAAGGCCACCTGACCAGTTTGGCTCAGTGGATAGAGCATCAGCCTGCGGACTGAAGGGTCCCAGGTTCGATTCCAGTCACGGGCATGTACCTGGGTTGTGGGCACATCCCCAGCAGGAGGTGTGCAGGAGGCAGCTGATTGATGTTTCTCTCTCATCGATGTTTCTAATTCTCTATCCCTCTCCCTTCCTCCCTGTAAAAAAGCAATAAAATATATATTTTTAAAAAATGCCACCAGAAGTGGTAAATGAAATACTTGTTTTCTTATTTAAAATTCTCTTTAAATGACAGTTGAGGGCTTAAAGCAAAAATAATAGTGTGTGTGGGATTCAGAGAATACGTAGAAATAAAATGCAGGACATGAATCACACAAAGGCTGGGAGGTGGGAAATAGAAGCGAGGGTTTACACTCTAAAGTGGGGGATACTGAAGGTCGACCGTGATAAGTTAAGGTGCATTCTGTACTCCTAGAGCAGTGGTTCTCAACTAATGCCGCGACCCTTTAAGACAGCTCCTCATGTGGTGGTGACCCCCAACCATAAAATGATTTCTGTTGCTACTTCATAACTGTGCTACTGTTACGAACTGTAATGTAAATACTGTATCTGATATGCAGGATGTATTTTCATTGTTACAGATTGAACACAATTAAAGCATAGGGATTAATCACAAAAACAGTATGTAATTATATATTGCGAAATATTTATTTCTAATTACAAATAAATGAGATTTTGTCTTGAATCGTGGTATAGCACGGGTAACAGTCTTCCTATGACAACAGTAAACCACATTGCTACACTTTGCTACACTGAGGAGCATGGTCTGTTGGTTCCTAAGACCATGGGAGATAGGTGTTTTCCGCTGGTCTTAGGCGACCCCTGTGAAAGGGTCGGTCGACCCCCAAAGGGGTCACGACCCACAGGTTGAGAACCGCTGTCCTAGATGCACCAAGAAGAAAATTAAAATAGAGCTTAATGAGCGAATAAAGGAGCTAGAAGGGAGTCCCCATTGCGGGCACTCTCAGGGGCACTGCGGCTGCCCACTCTGCAGACCGAGCGCGTGGGTGGGGTGCCAGGCCCGGGGCCCTGCAGAACCCCAGATGTTTGGGACGGAATAAGCCGGGTACACTTAGGCAGCCTGGACTGGACGGTCAGAAAAAAAAGCTTCCTCTCCTGCCACCTTCTGGCAGTAACGACTGCCTATTTTTAACTCGGGCCTCAGATTAAGTGCCTTTGGCTAAAAGAGAACCCCTCTTTTCTCAGACCCCGGCTTCCCCGCTCTCCCAGCCTCAGAAGACCCTGAAGATGCTCCCCAAGACCCCAAAGATGCTCCCCGCTCCCCAGCCTCCTGGACCAGAAGACAAGGCCCACGCACCCTGGACACAGGTCAGCCCTCAGCCCGAGCGCAGGGCTGCGAGAGAACCTCTAGAGGGCGCGCTGCGCCCAGGTCCCGTGGGAGCGGTGCCTGCAGGCTGGTGCGGGGAGGACCGGGGACCAGGGACCGCACACCTGCTTTGGAGAAGGGCGCGCCCGCCCGCCCACCCGCCCTCATAAAGGCGCCCTGTGTGGACAGGGCGTGCTCCGCTGGGAGTGTGAAGGGTTGCTTGGCGGCTTATATTATGAAACATAAACATGGCAGCAGCCTCTGACCTTGGGGTCATGCCACCCCATCTGAAAGGCCTGTCTCCCCTCCTGCTCGCCCCCAGCCAACACCCACACCCTGGCTGGCAGTCTGCCAGCCATGGTCTCAGCCTCTCCTCTCTCTCCAGAAGCCTCCCCTGACGATTCTGCCCACAGGCCCAGCCAAATGGCCCTTTTATGCTGGGCGGCACACCGGGGCCTGGGGGTCTGTGCCGCCTGGGGGTGGGGGTGGGGGGTGGGGGAGTAGATGTGGGGCCATGGAGCCCACATGGTGTGGGGCAGGCTCTGGGGTCCCCTCCCTGGGTCCCTGGCCCAGGCTCAGGGTCTGGCGCGCGCAAACATACACACACACACGTGTGAAAGCATGTCTGTGGTGCGGAGGGAGGGGTCTCTCTGCTCCCAGGCTCACCCTTTCATCGAACCTCCTTCGCCAGCACACGGTAGAGGTGGGTGGGGCGAGCAGGGACCTGGGAGGAGCTGGTAGATATGGACACCTGGCAGGCAGGGCCCCTGCCCCTGTGCCATGTGGAAACGAGGGAGAAGCCCCCACTCCCTCCGTGTCAGTGGCCGTGTCTTGGGGTGCACCCTTGGGGTCCCAGGAGTTGCTTCTGTGTCCCGTGTGGCTGTGGACGTGCCCTGTAGGTTTCTGGGGGGGCTGTGGGGGTGGCCCTGCTCTCTTCACCCCCCTTCCTCCCCCCCCCCCCCCCCTCTCCCTCTCCCAGCCGTTCCTGGACTCCAGACTTTGTCCCCCGGTTTGGCTGCTGCCCGTCCTGGCGTGAACCGCAGTCTGCTGACGTGGGGCTGTTGGCCTGGTCTGAGTTGGTGACTGTCACCTGTTGGGTGCCAGCCTCTAAGGCAGCGGTTCTCAACCTTCCTAATGCCGCGACCCTTTAATAATACAGTTCCTCATGTGGTGGTGACCCCCAGCCATACTCCATAACTGTAATTTTGCTATTGTTATGAATCATAATGTAAATACCTGTGTTTTCCGATGGTCTTAGGCGACCCCTATGAAAGTGTCATTCAACCCCCAAAGGGTTGAGAACCGCTGCTCTAAGTGCATCCTCGGCCCACGTTGCCCTGGACACCAGTGGGGCTTGGTGTGTCTTGAGCCTCTCCACCAGGTATGCTAGTGGCTGGTGTGGCCTTCCTGCCTGGGGCCCGGGGCCCGGGGAGGGTGTGCGGATGGCTTTTGAGGTGTGTTGCACACACATGCCCCATGCCTGAAAGCGGGCAGCAGTGGCAGCGCCTGCCCGGGGCAGGGGGGGGAGGGAAGGTGGTCTCTGCAGCTCCAGGGCCTGGGAGGCCCCGCCCCCTTCAGCTGTGTAAACAAAGCCCCTGCCTGCCTCTCTGAGGCCCCTTTAGGGTTGTCTTCCCTCCATCGCTCCTCCTCCCCCCACCCCAGCAGCGGTTGGATGGACTGTGTGAGGGGGAAAGGTTGTGAGGCTATAAAACTGGGTGTGAACTGAAGTGTGCCCCGAGGGTCCCTGGCCAACACCAGCCTCTGGGGGCGGGGAGGGAGGCCAGTTGGGGGACCCCAGGCCTTGCACAGAGCTCTCCAGGTGCCTGGGCGGTTCACCCACCCTTTTATAGCCGGGCTTGGCGGCGGCCCTGTAATTAGCCGGGGCCAGACACCGTGGGGAAAGCCAAGAATGTGGCAGCTGACCCTGGGGGGAGAGGGAGGGGACAGGATCTGCACCCCGGCCCTGCCCACATCAGCGGTCAGAGGTCAGATGCCCCAGGGTCAGATCCCAAGCCAGCCAGCCAGCCGGGTTCTGCCCGAAGCTGCTCTTCCTGCTCCCCCTCATCCCCCCCATGCCCAGAGGGTCTCTGGCTGGTCTGGCCCTGGCACAGTGGTTCTCAACCTTCCTCATGCCGAGACCCTTTAATGCAGTTCCTCATGTTGTGGTGACCCCAACCATAACATTATTTTCGTCGCTACCTCAAAACTGTAACTTTACTACTGTTAACGAATCCTACTGTAAATATCTGTGTTTTTCCGATGTCTTAGGCGGTTGAGAACCTACTAGCGGTTCTCATCCTGTGAGTTGCAGCCCACAGGTTGAGAACTGCTGTTATAGAGCCTAAGACCATTGGTTCCAGCCTGTGTCTCCTGGTCCCATTCATGTTCCGTCATTCCCATCCCTGTCTGCTTCCTGCCCTGTCACCGTCCCGTCCAGCCTGGGACCATGGCCCTCCAGCCCAGCCCAGCCCAGAGCAGGCCGGCTGGGCAGAACAAAGGCTGAGGCTTTGGGGCTGAGTAACTCCCAAGGGCTGGCCAGATGTGAACTGGGCCCCAGTCCACTCCCAACCCCTGAGTCTCTAGAAGTGGCGGGAGGAAGGGAAGGAGAGAGGAGGGAGGGGAAGAGAAATACTGAGATGGAGGGTGGTGGGCTGGAACCGCCCCCGCCTAGCCCAGGCCTGAGAATAGTCTTACCCTCCCACTTCCTCCGACCCAACCCCCTGCTCCCCGCAAGGGCCAGACCCTGCCCCCTGTACGCCCCCTGTTGACTTAAGAAACATCCAAACGTGTAAATAGGTTTTAAAAATAATTTTATTTTTAATTACCATTGACATGCAATGTTATCTTAGTCTCAGGTGTCCACCCAGGTCATGAGACATTATAAAACTTACTAAGTGATCTCTCTCTCTGACATCGTATGTCGTCACCAGAATATTACTGTGTTCTCTCTGCTGTCCTTCATACCCCCAGGGCAACACTGTAACTGCTCATTTGTCCTTCCGAATCCCTTCACCTTTCCATGCATTCCCTCAGCCCCCTCCCATCTGGCTCCTGTCAAAACAGTCTCTGTATTTATGAGTCTGTTTCTGTGCTGCTTGTTCATTTATTTTGATCTTTAGATTCAGTTGTTGACAGGTATGTATTTATTGCCATTTTATTGTTCTCTCATTTTTTTTTCTCCTCCTCCTCCTTGGAACACCCTTTAACATTTCATGTAATACTGGTTCTGTGGTGATGAATTCCTTTAGATTCTTCTTGTCTGTGAAGCTCTTTATCTGACCTTCAATTCTGAATGATGGCTTTGCTGGGTAGCGTAACATTGGTTGTAGGTCCTTGCTTTTCGTCACTTTGAATATTTCTTGCCACTCCCTTCTGGCCTGCAAAGTTTCTGTTGGAGAAATCAGCTGACAGTCATTTCATTTTTTATTTTTATTTATTTATTTAAAAATATATTTTATTGTTTTTTTTACAGAGGGGAAAAGAGAGGGATAGAGAGCTAGAAACATCGATGAGAGAGAACCATCTATCAGCTGCCTCCTGCACGTCCCCTACTGGGGACATGCCCACAACCAAGGTACATGCCCTTAACCGGAATCAAACCTGGGACCTTTCAGGCCACAGGCCAATGCTCTATCCACTGAGCCAAACCGGTTTCAGCTCAGCTGACAGTCTTATGGGTGCTCCCTAATTGCTTTTCTCTTGCTGTTTTTAAGATTCTCTCTTTGTCTTTAACCCTTGGCATTTTAATTATGGTGTGTCTTGGTGTGGGCCTCTTTGGATTCATCTTGTTAGGGGCACTCTGCACTTTCTGGACTTGTATGTCTTTCTTTCACCAGGTGGGGGAAGTTTCCTGTCATTCTTTTTTTCAGATAGATCTTTAATTTCTTCTTCCTTCTCTTTTCCTCCCAGCACCTCCCAGATGCAAATGTTGCTACACTTGAAGTTGTCCCAGGGGCTCCTTTACACTTCCTTTATGTTTTTTCATGCTGTTTCCTATTTGCTGCTCTGATTGGGTGTTTCCTGCTTCCAAATCACCGATAAGATTCTCACTGTCTTCTGCTCGACTGTTGTTTCCCTGTAAAATACCATTTCATTTCTGACGGGTCCCTGTTTATGTTGTTGGTGTTCTCACTCACTTCCTTGAGCACCCTGGTCGGCATCATTTTGAACTCTGCACCTGGTAGTTTGCTTGCTTCCATGTCATTTAGTTCTTTTTCTTTTCTGGGGCATTTCTTCTGTCCTTTCATTTCTTTTTCTTTTTTCATTGTTTAATATATTTTATTGATTTTTCACAGAGAGGAAGGGAGAGAGATAGAAAGCCAGAAACATCGATGAGAGAGAGACATTGATCAGCCGCCTCCTGCATGCCCCCCCACTGGGGATGCGCCCGCAACCAATATACATGCCCTTGACCAAAATTGAAACTGGGACCTTTCAGTCCACAGGCTGACGCTCTATCCACTGAGCCAAACCGGTTTCGGCTGTTCTTGCATTTCTGACAGGTCTCTGTCTCCATATTTTGGTTCCTTCTCGTGGTGGTTTTATGGAGTAGGTAGAGCTGCTCTGTGTCCTGGACTTGGTGGAGTGGTTACTGTAGTAGCTGTCCTGGGGGGCCCAGTGGCTCCGCCTCCCCCGTCACTGAGGGGGGCCCTCCAGGTGCCCCACTGGGTGGGCTGTGTGTCCTGTCCAGTTGTAGTTGAGCCTGATTGCTGTTGGTGTCACTGGGAGGGATCGACCCCCTGGCCCAGGCTCCAGGTTGTAGGACCTCCATTCGGCCAGACTCAGGTAGTTCTGGACGACGGCGGTTCTGTGTTTCGGTGGTGATCCTGCGGAGGCCGTGGGAGGGGGCGAGTCCGGCATCCACCTACACCGCCGTCTCCCCCCAGCTCCAGCCCTGCCGAGGGTGTGGACAGATGGGAGTTTGCTTCAGCCAGACCGAAGGCATCTATCTACCAGGGTACAAGCTCTCGGATGCTCCCGAGAATAATCGTTTGGAAACTTCTCTCGGGCGTCTGAGAGTCGGCAGGAAACAGGAGAAAGATTACACGGAGGTGGGGAAAGCCAGGTGGGGATTGGATTACCGGACGCTTAACGAGATTATCTGCTCTCTCAAGGGTGGTTATGGCTCGTTTCAAAGGTGTGTTAACCTCGGAACACAAGAGCACTGGACAGGGCTTGCTTAAGGCACAGATAAACCATTTACTGAAGATGTTAGAGGGGCTGGAAAAAAAATAACAACTTTAAAAAAAAATAACTTATTTGCCTGGGGCATGACTACTTCCCATGAACTGCCCGGTTAGCAATTTAGGTCACAGCGCCCCTCGAAGTTGCTGTCCACGGAACCCCTTTTCTTTCACCCACATCCCCAGCCCCGGGGACAAGGCTTGAACCCAAACTGAAATGCAGATGTCCCTGCCCTTCCCCCTACCCGACCCCCAGCAAGGCGAGGGTGGCTCCCCAGGGAGAGGAGGGCTCGCTCTGAGCCTGGCTCCTCCAGCCAACGCCAGCCTGTGCTGATATGAGGCCCTTGCAGAGCGGCCAGAAGGAGACACCGCCTGGAGGGGGAGAGCCTGCTCAGGGTGGGCAGGAGGCCTCTGGGGGGCACAGGTCACTGGACCCCCTTTGCCTGAGGGCCCGGGCTGCAGGGTGGGGGCAGCACCACCACAGAAGGCCCCAGTGCAGGGATACCCTCGGGCATCAGCGGACTGACTCTCGGGGCACCTGGTGTGGATGTGTGGGAGCAGGAGGGGGGCGGCCAGGCCTGGCCTCTCCCTGCCCCGTCTGGGTCCGGTCGCCCTCTGCCTCCCTCCCTGCAATATCTCCCTCAGCCTCAGAACCAACGCGCCTCTGCTTTGCTCCAGCTTATTCCGCCCTGTCCTGTCCTGGGGTCGGTAGGCACTGAGTCTGCACTGTGGACCCTGCTTTACACCCCCATCCCCCAGGCCCTGCCACTGGTGTCGCCTCACTTCTGCCTTGGCCAGGAGGAGACCCTGGGCTGTGCAGACCTGGGTTCCACAAGGCAGGGGCCCCGTGCCAGGGCTCAAGGTCGCGGGCAACTGTCTGCCTACGTGCTGACCCCTCACCCCCGTCCGTCTATGGAAATACTCACCCGTCGCCTCTCTTTCCTTAGCGCTCTGAGGACTGAAGCCGTGTCTGGGGGAGCTCCCAGCAGGAGCCCCGAGCTCCCTGCCTCAGGCCACATGAAAAGGGGTCTCAGGTAGGTGGTGCCTCAATGGTGAGGTTTCAAACGTCAGCCCTAGGTTCCCGGGAAGGTGCATCACAGGATGATTAAAAAAAAAAAAAAAAGATGGAGGTCACGACCCTTCGTCCCAGTCCTGGCTCTGCCATGACCATCTGAGTGACGCAGGCAAACCACGTGCTCTGTCTGCATGAGCCTCGGTTTTCCCATCGAAAATGTGGGGCTCAGATCAGCCCGCTAACCCCTACCTGAGGTCCTTGGACGTCTTTCCCCCAAAACTCCGAGGAGCGTTGCTGGAGGGTGGCAGGAGGCAGTCGGGACTGTGGGACAGGGTGGCGGGTGTTGGTGCCGGTCCCGGTGGTCCGAGCCCGGTGACCGTCAGACCCACTCTGAACGCCAGCTTCCGGGATGTGTGACCCGAGCAAGGGACAGAGCCTCCGAGACTCCGTCTTCCCATGTGTGCACTGGGGGAGTGAGGCTCCCAGGGGCACAATGCTCGCAGGCACAGGGAGCAGTGGGCACAGCGCCGGGCACAGAGTAGGTGCTCGTAAATGGGAGCGGCTAGGCCTCGTTCCCGACTCCAGACGCCTGCCTTTTCCCAGTCTTCCCATTCCTGGGTTTTATTTTATTTTTATTTATTTATTTAAATATATTTTATTGATTTTTTACAGAGAGAAAGGGAGAGGGATAGAAAGTCAGAAACATCCATGAGAGAGAGACATTGATCAGCCGCCTCCTGCACGCCCCACAGTGGAGATGTGTCCGCAAGCAAGGCACATGCCCCCGACCGGAATCGAACCTGGGACCCCTCAGTCCGCAAGCCAACGCTCTATCCACTGAGCCAAACCGGTCTCGGTGGATTTTATTTTTTTTAATTGATTTTTGTACAGAGAGGAAGGGAGAGGGATAGAGAATTAGAAACATCGATGAGAGAGAGACATCGATCAGCTGCCTCCTGCACACCCCCTACTAGAGATGTGCCTGCAACCAAGGTACATGCCCTTGACCGGAATCAAACCTGGGACCTTTCAGTCCGCAGGCCGACTCTCTATCCACTGAGCCAAACCGGTTTTGAATCCTGGATTTTGAATCCACTAGGCCCTCCCCTCCCAGCCAGCCAGCCACACTCTGTCCCAGGAGGCCCGGGGAGGGAGGGAGCCTGCAGCCCAGGCCCCCTGCTATAGCTCCTTCATGGGACAAACCCACCTCCTCCACCTGCAAGGCCCCCAAGACGCTCCCCTCTGTAGGGCTCCAGCTGTGCGTGCCTCCTCCTCCTGGCAGCCTCCTCCCCATGTCCCTTGTCCCTGCAGCCTCCTGGCACCTCACCACGTTGTCCCTGGTTCTGTGGTCACGTGTGTGTGTTGCTAATCCCTACTGACACATGCTACAGGATGAGTGTACTCGAGGGTAGAGACCTTCTTTGTAACCACCAAGCCTGGCCCTCAGCCGGTGCCCCCCCGACCGTCCACCATCGATGGGACGGACAAGCCTCCCTTTGCTGTCTGGGCTCAGTCCGGGCACTGGCGGTGCCTGGTTCCTGCCCCATCTGTCCTCCCACCCCCACCCCTCCCTGCTCTGCCGGTGGGAGACCTCCTCGCCCTCCAGGGTCCGGCTGAAAGCTAATTTCCCATGAGCCCAGAGGAGAGAGGCACAGGACCTGTGCCCAGGGACTCCCACAATGCTGCTGGCAAGAACCCCAGAGCACCCAGGAGGGGCGCTCACCGGGGACCCACACAGTGGCAGTGAGAGCCTGGTTGAGACGAGTCCCCGGGGTGCACAGCTCGACCAGGGGGAAAAGGAACCCCTCTCCCCGGGCCAGCTGGCCAGGCAGAGGCTTGATCGATTTTGGTCTCTCTCTGCCCGTCCCCCACACAGTGCCCAATGGCCCACCCTGCCTGCCTGGGGCAGCATCTCCTCAGGAGCCACCGTGAATGTCTTCCCCCCGCTCCCCTCCTGCCCTCACTCACGAGCTGCCCGGTGCGTGCGGCCCCAGCCCCCCGCTGACTCTCAGCCCTCGGGCCACGGCATTTTGAACCAATAAATGTGCAAAGGAAAGCAACTCTATTTTGAAACGCAGTTATCAAAGCATTTATTTTATTTTATTTTTTTGGTGATATATAGGCTTCTATTAACCCGGCAAAAAACACGGTCTAATAGCCAGCTACCTTGTTGTCATTTCAAAGTAGCGTGGAGAGAGGAAATGCTATCTTGAGATTAGCGCCGGGGACCAGAACACGGCGGAAAACACCTATGGTTCCTGTCGCTTATGAAGAAGGCACGGGCACGGCTAGCTCCTGTGGCTTGTCGCCGAGTACAGAAGAGAGGGCTGAACCCCAGCTCCAGGGGAGGAAAAGTAAAGGTACCGTCTTCTTCCTCTCTATATAGTTTCACACCCGAAGCGGGAAGAAAAGGAGAAATAATTCGGCACCGATGGCGCCTTACACTCCTGCCGTTTAACTCGCACACCAGCCCGAGAGAGAGGTATTAAAACCCAGGTTTTCTTTTTTATTTTTATGTGCCTCAGGCATGAAACAGCTCTGGCCACGGACACAGGCATCACGCTAGGATGAACTGAGGACTGTACATCTGTTTTGCCCCCGATTGATATAGGAGTAACACCACCAATCAGGTGTGTCTGTTTTTTTTTTTTTTCTTGAGAGAACCATAGATTTGTTGTTCCACTTACTAATGAATTCAGTGGTTGGTTCTTGTCTGCGCTCTGATGGGGAACGGTCCCCGAGAGCATGGTGCATCTAACCACGGAGGTACCGTCACCAGGGTTTCCTCACGAGAGATCCCCGAGGCTCAGGGAAGTGGCCCCATGTCACCTGGGCCCCTCGGACAACCCCCGTTGCTCCTGCCACACACACAGCTGCCTCCTTAAGGTGAGTCACAGCACAGTGTTCATGGTCCACTGGCCCTCGAAGACCCTACCCCCTCACAGCCCCCCTCAAAGGCCCTGCGACCTCGGGGAAGGCGGCCCCTGGCAATCACACACACACACTCCTTTTTTTGTCTCCAGTTTATTATTTTTTTTTAGACTAAGAGCAGAGTATGAAAGTCACAGCCAAAGCACTTGAAAAAGGCCCAGGAGGATGGGTGGGGACCACAGAGATGGACAGAGGAAGAAGGTCCTGGGCGCTGGGGCCTGGCTCCGGGCTGGCGGGGAGGGGCGCTGTTGTCTCACGGTCTCCAAAAGTGTCTGTGCGTTGCATAGGTCTTGTCTTCACGGAAGACAGAAGAGGGGCCAGGGGGTCCCCCGGTGGGTGGTGGGTGGGTGGGGGGGACCTAGCCTGGTGGGGAAAGGGCGTCTGAAGTTGGAAGGGGAAAAAGTCAAGGAACTTGGTCCGGGGCGGCGGGGAGGAGGTGAGGAGGGGAGGGACTCTGTCTGTACATTATATATAGAGATATAGAGCTGTACATGCCTGCCTGGCCCCCCAGGGCCCACCCCTTGTCACCCTTTTCCACTGCCCACCCCCCCCTGCCAGGGGTGTCTCCTTTGTAAACTTGGGGTTCCATCCAAACCGCAGTCCTGGGGGGGTGGGAGTGGGGGGAGGAGGAGGACGTGCCTTATTGCTGTAAACAGGGCAAGGGGGCAGCGAGCGGCGCCACCCCCTCGCCCATCGAGTCCCCTCCCTGCGTTCTGCGCCCCTGGAAGAGAGAGGGGTGGGGGTGTCTCCCAC
>PVJN01050300.1:0-14896 GCA_004026805.1 Lasiurus borealis
TACAATTTCCTCTGTTCTTTGGTCTCTATTTTCCAGAGTCCTTCGTGAACCTACCGTGGAACTTAAGACTGTCAAGCTAGAAGGTACCTAGGGACAGAGTTCTAAGTAGATTCTACAAATTAGTGAGGTTTCTTCCCTGGTCAAATAAGGTTAGAAATAAAATTTACTATATTCTCCTCTTGGAGATTCACGATGCAATATAATATATAAAGTAGTCTGCAAGTCATGTGTTTAGAAAACTTTATTAGCCAGTATTTCTCAAACTCTTTTGACTTTGAAACACTTTTAAGTAATACTTCTTATAACCAACTCTGAGAAGTAGCATTCTGCAAAATATATTTTGTGAAATATTCTTATATTTTAAATGAAGGAATTCCTTCGTTACCTCCAAAACAGGTTAAATGTTTCCTAGTTAATGGCAGGATTGGAACTTACTCTTGCCATGCCATTTTTCCTTGTTACTCAGTAAAGCAAAATATGTTTCATTTAAAGACATGCCTTAAAGAATTTCACATTCTTTTACTTAGCTCCTTCTGATAGTACCATTGTTGCTTTCTTTCCTTATTGATTACCTAAAATGTACAGTTCTATGGATGGTTCTTATTTTAATCCTAGTGAAAATATTTACACCCTGATGTTATGTGAGTGCTAGAGTACCTTAAAAGTAACATCTATTTTAAGACACTATTTTGATTTTACTACAGTGCCTTAATGCCTTATATTTCACAAACATAGCATCCTTAAATCATAATCTTAGATGGAAAATGTAAACATATGATGTATTTTATTTCCTTTTAAAAGGAAGAACAAACTTTTTTGGCAACTTATATGTCAGATAATTCAACATAATAGATTATGTTCTCTATTCTGTGTAGGAATATGAATCTCAGAGATACCGAGTACTTAGCTTAAAGCCAGATTCTGAAATTGAATTTTGGCTTTTTTTACTTTTAAGTCCCATGCATTCCCATACTGTAGTTCTTAAAACATATCCACCAAAAATTCAGTGAGCCCTGGCCTGTGTGGCTCAATTGGTTGGGCATCATCCCATGCCCCCGGGTGGGGGGTTTTGGAGTTACTGGTTTGATTCCCAGTCAGGGCACATGCCCAGGTTCTGGGCTGGATTCCTGGGTGGAAGTGTATGGGAGGCAGCTAATCAATGTTTTGCTTTCAAGTTGATGTTTCTCTCCCTCTCCCTCTTTCTTTAAAAGAAAATAATAATAATTAAAATAATTTTTAAAAAATTCAATGAAGACAGAACAACATTAGAATCAGAAGTAATTTCAGCAAAAACAAAATAGAGGGAAGTAGGGACTTCAGTTGTCTTATTTAAATATTTGATCATTTAATGTGTTTATTCAATTCATTTAAAAAATAGTCTGATCTTTTATATTAATGAATGCTTAAATAGGCAATGAAAATTTAGTAGTCAGAGTTTAAGTTTTATAAAACAAGTACACTTTTTTAAAGAATGGATTTTTTTTAAAGGGTAAATTATTGAAGTGCTGATAAGTATCTCAGGAATTGAATTCCATGCTAGGGTCCCATATTGACTTGATAACAAACATTAATGCACATAAACAAATGTATTATATACTCTGCATATCCTATATAATAAAAGCCTAATATGCTAAGTGTCCGGTCATCCAGTTAGCCATTTAACCAATCAAAGCATAATATACTAATGATATGCTTAGGCTACTCAACTGCTCACTATGGCATGCACTGACCACCAGGGGGCAGAGAGTTGACCAGTTGCTATGATGTGCACTGACCACCAGGGGGCAGGTGCTCTGACTGGTAGGTTAGCTTGCTGCTGGAGTCTGGCCCATCAGGACTGAGCGAGACAGTCCCTCCCCAGCTGGCAACCACCCGCATCCCTCCATGGCCCTAATCGTGCACTGGTGGGGTCCCTCGGCCTGGCCTTTGCCCTCTTGCAATCCAGGACTCCTTAGTTTTGTCCCGATCCCACAGGCCAGGCCGAGGAACCTCACTGGTGCATGAATTTATGCACCAGGCCTCTAGTTCATTATAAATGTTAAACTCAATGCATATATGTATTTTGAAGCACAGACCAAATCATCTTTATATTCTTTTCTATTGGTCATTTTATTATATAGTATCCATCAAAAAGTAAAAGTGAGAGATTATTAAAAGCTACATACCATACATTTTTCTGAAGATTTTGCAAACATTTAATTAAATGCAGCCCTTTCTTTTTTATTCATCATATACATACCATTTTTCAATTTTGTTCTTTTAAATTATAGGCTATTTTTTAGAGCAGTTTGTTCGTTTTGTTTTTAGCAATTATTTATTTTCTATCAACCTTATTTCCACTCTTAAGGGTTTGTGTACAAACAGCTTAAGACCACTCTGGTTGTTCCTACCCATTCAGTGGACTGAGCAGTGGGGGCTGCTGACCGGCCTTCAGTGGCAGCTGAGTGCTACAGGCTTCAGTAGGAAACGCTGAGGAGGCACAGAGGGCCTCTGCACACCTTCAGACGAGTCTGCGAACTCAGGTTATTCAGTGAACACGGGAGCTGGAGCAGCCTATTCACTCTGAAATTTCTCCTTGGTCATAGCCTGTTGAGTAGCGGCCTGCTCTTCCTTTTCAATCTCTTCAGGGTCTCTGTAGAGTAGAATTCAGGCTTGGGTTGTCATGGAAGATGGTGCCATGCATACACAGTACTTCTTAGACCAGCATCCACCACAGCAGACTCACTAAGTGAGCACCTTGTTGCAAGAGATAACAATGCCCACCTAGCTCAGAGGGGAGTCTGTGATACACAGAGCAGGGTAAGGGAGGCAGGTTAACATAAGACATCCCTATGAGATCTGGTGGTCAGCCCTCTGATCAGTGACCACCACAGGTCCCAGCTCCCAGAAGGCTGCCAGGATCTGGGTAGTGAAGGTTCCAGAAGTGAAGCAGCAATAGCAGTGTCTCCAAGGGCAGCAGTGAACTTCAGCACAGCTCACTGGTCAGTATTCCTAAATGATATGGCACTGGCCTCAGCAGGGTTTTCAATGGCAACAGTAGCACAGCTGCCAGATTCTCTTCAGATTGATGATATAGATGCCATCACTCTTCCTTCTGTAGAAGTCAAGGTTGGTGCCAAGTGGGTTCCTGCTGCAAGGAATTTGAGGACATCCTCTTCCGTTTGCAGAACATCAAGGCTCCGGACAGTGTAAAAGTTTCCCTTTAAGATACATGGGAACCAAGAACAGCGCCACATGGGCCCCTTTCACAATAGTGCAAAAAAGCTAGAGAAGTTTGCCTTTGTAGAAAAATAAGTGAAAAGTACAGAGAATTTCTATATTCTACCCATCCCCAGTTTCCCCTATTACTAACATTTTACATTACTGTGATACATTTGTTAAAATCGATAAGCCAACAATCAATACATTTTTTACTGAAGTCCATAATTTATTGGGCTTCACTCTTTTGTGTTGTACATTCTATGGGTTTTAAAAAATGTATAACAACATATATTCTTATTACAGTATTATATAGAAATTTCACTGCCCAAAAAATCACCTGTGCTCCACCTTTTCATCTCTATTTTCCTTCCCGAGTCCATGATAACCACTGATCCTTTTACCATCCCTGTGGTGTTATCCTTTCCAGAATGTCATGGAGTTGAAATCATGTGTGTTGCCTTTTCAGATTGGCTGCTTTCATGTCAAAACATGCATTTAAGATTCCTCCATGTCTTTACATAGTTTGGTAGCTCAATTCTTTTTATTGCTGACTATATTCTTTTGTCTAACTGTGCCAGTTTGTTTATCCATTCAGCTATTGAAGGATATGTTGGTTGCTTCCAGGTTTTTGACAGTATGAATAAAGGTTCAGTAAACATTCACGTGAAGGTTTTTGGGTGGATATAAGTTTTCATCTCTGACGGGTAAATACCAAAAAGTGTGATTGCTGAATCAAATGTTTAACATTATGTTTAGATTTAACAAACTGCCAACTGCCGGACTGTCTTCCAGGGTGGCTGTACCATTGCATTCCAAACCATCAATAAGTGAGAGTTCCTATTGTGCCATAGCCTTGCTTGCATTTGTTATTGTCACTGCTGGATTTCAGCCATTTTCATTGGTTGTTTTAATTTGCAAATCTCTAATGACATATGATGTAGAACATCTTTTCATATGCTTACTTCCCATCTGTGTCTTTGGTGAGATGTCTATTCAGGTCTTTGAGCCATTTTTAAATCAGATTGTTTGTTTTCTTATTGTTGAGTTTTAAGAATTATTTGTACTTTTGGGGCAGAGAAAAGAAAGAGTTCTTTGAATGGATGTCTTTTGCAAATATTTCCTCCCAGTCTATAGATTGTTTTCTCATCCTCTTGACAATGTCTTTCACAGAACAGAAACTTTTAATTTTAATTAAAACCAACTTATTATTTCTTTCATGAATTATGCTTTTGGTATTGTATCTAAAAATTCATCACTATACCTAAGATTTAAATTTTCTCCTAAGTTATCTTCTAGGAGTTTTCTAGTTTTGCAATTTACATTTAGGTCTATCATTCATTTTTAGTTAATTTTTGTGAAATTTGTTGGGTTTGTGCCTAGATTAATTTTTTTTTTAACATATAGGTATGCATTTGTTCCAGCACCATTTTTTAAATTTTTAAAAAATCCTCACTTGAGGTCATTCTTACAGAAAGGAAGGGAAAGAGAGAAACAGAGGAATATTGATCAGTTACTTTGTGAGTGAGCATGCCTCAACTGGGGGGATCAAACCTGTAACCCAAGTATATGCCCTGACTGGAATTGAACTGGCAACCTTTCGATACACAGGATGACACTCAACCAACTGAGCCACTTGATGCTGAGCCAGGCTTCAGCATCATCTCTTGAAGAATGTCTTTTCTTTATTGAATTGCAGTTGCTTTTCTATCAAATATCAGTTGATTTTATTTGTATGGTTTTATTTCTGCACTCTCTTTTCTGTTCTGTTGGTATATTTTTATCCTTTTTGGCCAGGACCCCGCAGTCTTATTGTAAGTCTTAAAAATCAAGTATTGTCAGTTCCTTATTTTTCTCCCCTTGAATATTATGTTGACTATTCTGGGTCTTTCTTGTCTTTATATAAACCTTAGAATCATTTTGTCAATATCTACAAAATAACTTGCTACAATTTTTACTGGGATTGCTTGAATCTGTACATCGAGTTAGGAAGAACTGACATATTGACAATATTGAGTCTTACTATTTTTTAGCATAGAATATCTTTTCTTTCAAAATTTTGTAGTTTTTCTCATATAAATCTTCTACATATTTTAGATTTATAATGTTAGATTTATAACTCATTTATTTTTGTTTTGAGTACTAATGAAATAGTATTGTCTTTTAATTTCAAATATCAGTTGATTATTGCAAGTATATTGGAAAATAATTGACTTTTGTATATTAACCTTATATCTTGTAACCTTGTCACTTATTAATTCCAGGAGTTTTGTGTTGCTTCTTTGGAATTTTCTTCATTGACAATCATGTCATCTGCAAATGAAGACAGTTTTATTTATTTCTTCTCTATCTGTATACCTCTTATTTCATTTTATGTTTATTGGATTAGTTAGGGCTTCCAGTATAATGTTGACCTCATCCATAGGTGTATGATTTTTGTCCATTTTCTCCCTGTACCATCCACCACCCATTTCCCCCTGAGAATTATCAGTCCGCTTACTTTCTGTGCTCCTGATTTTATTATATTCACCAGTCTATTCTGCTCATTAAATTTTTAATTCACTTAATTTTTAGATTCACTTGTTGATAGATATGTATTTGTTGTTCATAATTTTTTTATCTTTTACCTTTTTCTTCTTTCTCTTCTTAAAGAGTACCTTTCAGCATTTCATATAATACTGGTTTGGACTTGATGAACTCCTTTAGCTTTTTCTTATCTGTGAAGCTCTTTATTTGCCCTTCAATTCTGAATGATAGCTTTGCTAGATAGAGTATTCTTGGTTGTAGGTTCTTGCTATTAATCATGTTGAATATTTCTTGCCACTATCATCTGGCCTGCATATTTTTTGTTGAGAAATCAGCTGACAGTTGTATGGGTGCTCCCTTGTAGGTAATGAACTGTTTTTCTCTTGCTGCTTTTAATATTCTCTCTTTGTCTTTTGCTCTTGGTATTTTAATTATGATGGGTCTTGGTGTGGTCCTCTTTGGATTCCTTTTATTTGGGATTCTGTGTGTTTCCTGAAGCTGTAAGTCTATTTCTTTCACCAGATGTGGGAAGTTTTCAGTCATTATTTCTTTAAATAGGTTTTCAATATCTTGCTCTCTCTCTTCTTCTGGCACCCCAACAATTCTGATGTTGGTACACTTGAAGCTGTCCCAGAAGCTCCTTACATTATCTTCACATTTTTGGATTCTTTTTTCTTCTTGCTTTTCTTTTGAGTGTTTTCTGCTTCTTTATATTTCAAATCTTTGACTTGATTCTTGCCTTCCTCTAGTCTGCTGTTAGGACTCTGTATAATATTTATTTCAGTCAGTGTATGCTTAATTTCTAGTTGGTCCTTTTTCATCTCTAGTTGGACCTTTTTCATCTCTAGTTGGTCTTCATCTCCTCCTGGGTCTCACTAAATTTATCCATCTTTTCTAGGATATTCTTGAAAAACCTTATAAGCATGGTTTTGAACTCTATATCCAGTCATTTGTTTTCCTCCATTTCTTTTGTTTGTGATCTGTTCCTTTGTCTCCACATTTTCACTATGCTGGGAGAACTTCTGTGTTGGATTCAGCCTTATGATATCAGACTTGCAAAACTGCAAAAGCCTCTCTGTTTAGCTTGGAGGGGTGAAGTCTCAGGGCTTAATGAACTGCCTTTCCTTTCATTTGGCCCCGCCATACTCCGCCCCTGGGTTTCACCTGCCTCTGGGAAATCACTGGAGCAGACCCTGTGCACATGCACAGTGCCTCTAGACCAGTGGTTCTCAACCTGTGGGTCGCAACCCCTTTGGGGGTCGAACAACACTTTCACTGGGGTCACCTAAGACCATTGGAAAACAGATACTTATATTATGATTCATAATAGTAGCAAAATTACAGTTATGAAGTAGCAATAATTTTATGGTTGGGGGTCACCACAACATGAGGAACTGTATTAAAGGGTCGCGGCATTAGGAAGGTTGAGAACCACTGCTCTAGACTGCTGCCTTTCTGGCTCCCCTGCGCTCTGGGACCATATGAATCTGGGTCTCCAGGGTTTTGTCTGAAACTGGGGTTTAGTGGAGTTAGAAGTGGCGCATTTGGGAGGCTCTGTCTCCCGCCCTCTAGTGAAAGCCGGCTACATAATCAGCAGTCAGTCTTCTGTGCGCAGTGCCGTGTGTCCACTAGACTTCTGCCCTTTCTTGACTCCCCTAAACCTCCCTGCACTTCTCCCTTTTCACAGTCCAAACTCCCCCTGTATGAGTCTTGCCCGGACCTGGGATTCAGTATCATAGGATAAGGGGTTCAGTGAAGTTGGGAGTCTCCCATCTCCCTCCTGCTAGAAGAAGCCAGCCAGGTAATCCAGCACCCATTCTCTCCACGCGCGTCTCCATACCTCATCTTTTAGCAGCTCCTCTGGGTGTCTGTGAGCCCCTCTCTTTCCCTCTAGTTGTAGAATTTCCACTCAGCCAGCTTTCCTGTGGTTCTAGATGATCTTCGTTCTGTCTTTTAGTTGTAGTTTTGAAATTGTTGTGCGAGGCAACAGTTTAGGTGCTCACCTATGCCACCATCTTGGATTCTCCGAGAGTTACCAGTTTTATTGATCTTTTCAAAGAACCTACTTTTGGTTCCAGTGATTTTTCTCTATTGCTTTCTTATTTTTAATTTCTTTAGTTTCTGTTCTGGTTTTTATTATTTCTTTTCATCTGCTTACTTTGGATTTAATTTGCTCTTTTTTTCAGGAGTTGAACACATTAGTAGTATAAATTACAACTGAATGCCTCTGAGAGTCATAGTAATTTAAAACCTGTATTAATTTACAATTGCCATGTAAACCTCTATTTTTCCAAAAATATTATAAAGCAGTTTTTGGTATTTTATTATAATAAGGTTATAATATTTGTATTTTTAATATCTGTCATCTATAAGGAATAATTCATGTACATTTTTAATTTTTTATTACAAGATCAGTTTTGTCAGAATTTAAATATTTTTTATAGGAGTCAGTATTTTGGATGAATTTATAAATAAAGTTGTTTCCTTATTCTAAAAGTTTTAAGGCAGCTTTCATAAATAGCACATATGATAAAGAATGGGGGAAAATGGAGACTGAAGAAAGAGTTGCAAAGAAGCTGGTCCTTGAAGAATGAGTAGACTTTACCAAGGAGACAATAGAAGAGGAATATATTCTTAAAAAGCTAAGAGAATAATCTGAGCCTAAGCCTAGACACATGATGTCTAATGAAGAAAAGTCAGTGATGTGACTATAAGGACCTATCATAGTGTGTAGTAGTGAAACAGAAAAGGTTGGCTGGAGCAGATTGTGAGGTTCTGCAAGTAAACTTAACACCTTATTTTATCACATTACCCCCTCCATTTCTTGCTTCATTCTACAGATGATTAGCCTTCCCCAATATAATATTCACATTAATGTAATTCCTACTACCATTATCCTGAGTTATCTTAGACTTTTTTCACTATTTGCTTTAAATCTCCAATCTCATGTTAATTGTTAAGTATCTGCCTCCATTTCCACAGCCACTACACTATGGTCTCTTTTTTAGGGTCTCTTTTCTGATTCTTTCATCCATTTTTAATATTATATTTTTTTATTCCTAGGACTTCATCTCATCTATTTTGGTATTCAAAATAGTTTTGTAGAGTAGCTAAGATAGCTCTTATGTCAGGAAGTCTGAAGAAGGTAAAGTGCCAAATAGTTTATAAAAAGTAAAACTTGTAAAGTTACAAGTTTTACACTCTTATTAGGAGCTCATTAATAAGGAAATTCTCCATGTACTGATTTAGGGTATTTTGTTGAGTAAAAGCAAAGGACAGAAAGAATACAGTATATTACTTTTTGTGTCAGTAAATGGAGAGATATTAGGATATAGACCCTATTTGTTTTCATGCAAAAAAATAAAACTATATAAGAAATAAAGTAAATATCCATAGGAATGGGTGGAAATGGAGTGGAAGAGGCCAGGGGTGAGGGCAGGTCTCAATGGACATACCTTTTTATGTTGTTTGGGATTTTAACTGAGTATTTCATCTATTTAAAACTTTGACCCGTGCCACTGCGAGGGAGTGGATTGAGGGACTCTTCGCTGATCTCCTGGTGCCTCATACTTATAAAATCACTTCTTAACCTATCATGCCTATTTCTCCAGGCCATTTATGCCTTGGTATGATCCCTTTCATTGAAATTAACTCTATCCTTCAAATCACTTTCAAAATTCAACTCAAATTGTATCACTTCCTCCTCCACAATTGGTTAGCTATTTCATTCTGTCACCTTAGCTTAATATATTTATTTATGTTCTATATTTATATTTTGGTTCTTTGTTGGTATCTACAAATATTCTAACTTATTTCCTAAGTAGTTTCTATTCCCTTTAGAGCAGCAACTTTTATCAGTGTGCAGCAAGAATTCTTAAAACATGCAAAACCTGACTTTTTAGTCAGGGCACTGACCTCTTTTCCCTTAGATTGTCAAATAAAAAATGACAACAGCCAACACAATAATAGCCATCCAGTGTGAATGAATTATATCTGTATGTGTTTTTTGTCAGATCGGCAAAAATATATATTTTTGATGTGCTGCAGAATTTCAGTAATACGTTTATGTGTGCATGAGATGAAAAAGGTTGAAAAATCACTGGTTTAGATTAACACCTTCAATAGAAAACATATTCTTTTTTTCCTTTATGTATTATGTGAAACATAATTTAATAAATACTTGGTAATAATTTTTATTTTCTTTGGAGGATCCTAACATGTTAATTTCATTTGGATAATTTTAATCAACAAATTTTTAATTTGGGAAAAGGTGTGATAACAAAAAGCTAAGCTTGACTACTTTTCTAATATCTAAAACTTCAAAGTATTAAATGCGGTATTAATGAGAAAAAAAACAGTTTTATTTAAACACCATTGAAAATAATTTAGGGTAACTTTCTATTCAGGTAAGGTAAAAATATGTAGATTTTTTTTTTTTCACAAAAAAAAATAGAGAACTATTACATGACCACTAATTTGCATGGAACACAATATTATTTGTTAACTAGTTACTGATGTGTACAGTAATTGAAGTTTGTGTGGTTTTATTTTTGCTAATACAAATATGACAATTAAATTTGAATTTATAAGTCAAATATGGTAAACAAAGGATCAGTCTGGGGGGTTTTTTTGTTTGTTTGTTTTTTCAAATTTCTTTATGTGTCCTCATCCCCTCCATGAACCCCCAAACCCCTATTCATGCCCTCACTCCCCTTCCCATCCTCCAGTTGTCTGTGTCTATTGCTTAGGCTTATATGCATGCATACAAGTCCTTTGATTGACCTCTCCCCCTTATCCCTACCTTCCTTCTGAGGTTTGAATCTGTTTTGTGTTTTTTTTTGTGTTGTTGTTTTTTACATAAAGTGTATGATTAGAAGTAAGAAACTTTAAAATAAATTTATTAGGAAATGAATGTTTGCTTTTAAAATTGATTATAGAAAATAAAACTTGTAAGCTGAGAAGCCCTTAATGTGTTTTTATTACTTGAGATATTCTAATCTAATATTTATTTTGAAACAGGCAAGAAAACTAGATGTATATTTTGAATATGAAGAAAAAATAATGAGCAAAACTACTCTGGATAAATCTCTTCTAGATATAATATCAGACCCTGATGGTATGTACCATAAATTTGAGGTTAATGTAAATTTCACATCAGGTGAATCCAGCATTTTCAATTTTAGTAAAATCTGAATAGAATTATTTTTTTCTAACCATTTATGCTAATAATGAGATAATTAAATAAACTATTTTCTATTGAGAAGTTTATAGCATAGCAATTCATAGAGTAGAAAAATGATTTGCATTTTATTTCATTGAACTTTTTTTTAATGGTATTTAAGCACTTTTATATTCATTTGAAGTTCTACATCTGAAGCTTAGTTTCTGTTGATCCAGGAATATTTGAAGGTATAACATTCAAAGCAGGTGTCTCTAAGTGATACATTTTCTAAATTATTTGGTTTAAACCTAAAGAGTTTTCTAAAAAGATAAATCTAAAACTGAATTCTTTTATAAATATTTAGGGATCTAACTTTTAAAGAAACTCTTTAGTCAGTCCCTTTATATTTTATAATCATCTAAATATTTGTATGTTAAATTTTCTTAAAATAAGATATAATCTTTGTATTTGGAAAGTGTAATTTAATTATTGTTTTCAATAATAATGATCATATGATCTACATAGGGTTTTAGTCTATTAAAATCACTAAACTTTAGATAGAGTTACTAATCATTTCATAATAGTTATCAGTTCAATTCTCAGCCCTTGTCCAAAATGAATAAAAAGGATATAAGCTCTAGTCATCTCATATTTTGAGTTAGAGTTGTTGTTTTTTAAAAATATGTTTTTATTGATTTTTATTTTTAGAGGGAGAGAGAGAAACATCAATGATGAGAGAATCACTGATCGGCTGCCTTCTGCCTTCTGCATGCCCCCTACTGGGGATTGAGCCTACAACCCAAACACGTGCCCTGACTGGGAATTGAACCTGCGACCTCTGGTTCATAAGTTGACACTCTACCACTGAACCACATCAGCTGGGCTGGTATGAGCTTTTGACTTTATTTCAAATTAAAAAGTAATTTTAAGACATCCAAATTATTTCTAATTAAAGATTCTATTCATACAACTTCTGAGAAGCCATAAGTATTGTTCTCACTTTTTAAAAAATAAGTTTTTATTGATTTTGGAGTGAGGAAGAGAGAAGGAGAGGGAGAGGGAGAGAGAGAGAAAGAGAGAGAGAAATATTGAACGGCTACCTCCTGCATGCCCCCTACTGTGGTTTGACCCTACAGCCTGGACATGTGTTCTGACCAGGAATTGAATCAGTGACCTCTTGATGCATGGATTGACACTCAACTACTGAGCCATATAGCTGGGCTTGCTCACACTTTTAAAAAGCTAGCTTTGTAGTGAGAGCATAGCATTTTAAATATTTATACTTTACAATGAAAAAAAATGCAAAATATACATAAGTCCATTACTTCAGAGTTATTTACAAGAACAGTTGAGTTAAAGTTAAAACAAATAGTGTGTTGATAAAAGGGCAAGCAGAACCTTTCATTGTCCTTTCCCCCCTACTTTCTCAAACAATTTATTTTTAAAGACATTAAATAAGGAGAGCAATGTAGACATTTATGCAAAGCAGAAGCCTGTGTCACTTTTGACCAGTATAAGATGATGGAACCTGAGCAAAATGAGAAGGGCATCTACATGTAGGTTAATGGGAGTGTTAACAATTTGTATAAGATATTGAGTCTGAGTGAAGTGAGCAGTGTCCACAGGTGGAAACAATCCAGCATGGGTGTTAAAGTTCTAACAGATCACTGCACAGGAGCCAACCCAACATCAGCCCAAATGGGTGAGCAGTATGGCCAGACATGTTGATGGGTATGAGTATCCAAGTGGAGAAGCTTCCATGCAGGCAAAGATGGCAGCAGAAATATGATATTTGTTACATACAAGGAGCTGGTTAAATAAGTAAATATATCAGATAATATAAAGGAAGCCGGGTTTCTTCTTGTTAGAGAAAGAAGTTGTAAGTAGGAAAGGGAGAAGACTAGAATGAATCCTGGAATGTTGGATTAGAATTGGAGGTGTTGGTATGGACTTAGTGATTTCACTATGTATTTGTCAGAGAAATAAATACAGATATTTGTGTATGTGTGTATATACACTTATACAAGGCGCCCCCCCAAAAAAAGGTATACACACTTGAACAGCTGATAGCACAATTTTGAAAATGAAATTATTTTAATAAACATTGCCTTTATAGTT
Source organism: Lasiurus borealis (assembly GCA_004026805.1). Taxonomy (NCBI): domain Eukaryota; kingdom Metazoa; phylum Chordata; class Mammalia; order Chiroptera; family Vespertilionidae; genus Lasiurus; species Lasiurus borealis. The sequence goes on from PVJN01050300.1 coordinate 13,004, forward strand.
ATTCAAAGTGTATATAAAAATTTGGTGGGACATCCTATATATGTATTATCTAGCTCTGCCAATTGAGCAGGGCTGGAAGCAACAGTAATCCAATAGTACAGATTTTAGCTTATAAATACCATTTTACATTAGGACTCATTGGAGAAGTGGTTGATTCCAGGACTGAGATGGGGAAAGAAAATATATAATGAGCTGGACACTCTGACTTTAAAATAGAGTGTAGTTACAGTAGAAACTTATGTGTGACAAGAGGATCCAGGCTGTGGCTACAGGCTCTAGAGTATTTATAACTATAAAGATACAATTTCAATTTGGTTCCCCTGTTATTCATGTTCATGTTAAATATTTGGATGCTCTATAGCCCTTACCATCAGGACTCTTAAAAACCTTAGCAGAGGTTTGGGGCATTTATTAGCACATAGCAACTATAAAATGTTTCTCCTTGAAGAATGGAAACTGTTCTTTTCTTTAAATAAAATGTGTGTCTTCTTTGAGAAAAAGGCTATGATATTAGATCCTGAGAATATTAAAAGCAACAGCAAGAAACCACAGGCCCCTACAACTTTGTGGGAGGGGCCCCTTTCTCTGCTACCTTAGAAGCTATGGTTCTAAGAGCCTAAAGCAAGCCCTGTTGCTCTTTTTCTGTTTCCTCTAGCTGCTTAGTCAGTTACAGGAAATGCACAATGAGCAGGGTAACTAAAGCCAAAGCTTTTTGGCTGGAGCACCAAAAAGAAAGGGCCAAGGGAACTGGAAGAACCAGGAAGATTGCAAAGGATGGAGCTCAGAAAAGCTACCCCATCAAGTTGTTATGAATTCCTGGGCTCACCTCTGAACTGCCTATATAGGAATCTGATCCTAAACATTCCAAAGACTAAGAGGTGAAGGGCTACATGATCTCCCAGTTCTCCTATTGGCCACTGGGCAGTGAGACACATCCCGATAGCCCTGCAAAAGGGTTTGAAAATAGAATCAGTGATGGAACCACAACCCACAGGAAGGTGGTAAGAACTTTGGCCTGAACTAGTAGACTAATAACCTGCTAAAACAAAAATGTCAGCTTTTCCTAGGATTTAAACAGGACCATGAATCTCAACCTAATATTCAAACTGTACAAGATACTATATTTGTAAACATGAGAACCTTAGAGAAAGATCTTTATCACCATCATTATCATATATAGGGAGTGAGGATAATTTAAGAATGGGTGTCTAGATTCTAACCATGTTAAAAAAAAATTGATGGTTCATCAGTCATATTTTAAAAAAGTTCTTGTTTTTATTCTGTAATAAAGTATAACAATTCAATTTCTTGAGTATTAGGACACAGTTTGAAGTGAGAGTGCATATTGTTATTTGTTGAGTAGTGAAACTGAGTTACGTATGACTGTTACCACTTTTCACCCAAGTAAACCCAGTAGCAGAGGGGAGAATAAGTTAGTTTCTCTGGACAGTTTTGGGCCTTGGGTAATAGGAGTAATAGTAGCCCAAAGCAGCCACTGCAAGAAAGAAATGTCTTTAAAATCTCATGTTTTGTTTTAAAATTTTAGACAAATATGTTATGCACTAGAGGCCCAGTGCACAAAATTTGTGCATGGGGTAGGGGTGGGGGTGTCCCTCAGCCCAGCCTGAACCCTCTCCAATCTAGAACCCCTTGAGGGATGTCTAAATGGATCATTGGACATCCCTCTCACAATCCAGGACTGCTGGCTCCCAACTTCCCTTCCCTGCAGGCCTGGGTCTTCCCCCAACTGTCCTCTCCTGCAGGCTTGTCTCCCCACCCACCCCCAACTGCCCTTCCCTGCAGGCCTGGTCCCCCCCTCCAACTGCCCTCCTCTGCTGGCCTGGCCCCTGCCCCCCTTCCAGCTGCCCTCCCCTGCTGGCCTGGGTCCCACCC
>PVJN01050301.1:0-14895 GCA_004026805.1 Lasiurus borealis
GGCTAGGGCTGGGGCCAGGGCCAGGGCTGGGGCTGGGGCTGGGGCCATGGCTGGGACTGGGCCTGTGCCTGGGGCTGGGGCTGGGGCTGGGGCTGGGGAGCGCCAGGGTCCCCTGAGCCTGGAGACTCAGCCTCTGCCTCCTGCCAAGACTGCCAGGCAGGCAGGCAGCTGAGACTGAACCCTGGGCAAGGCCCTTGGCTCCGGGGGCCGTGTGCCTGGAAGACTTGTCTGTTTACTTTTACCGTATTTGCATGACAGCCTTGTTGAGGCCAAAGCTCGGTGGGTGTGTTATGAAAGACACCCGCTTTGTTTTCCAAAACCGGTGACTGTGCCAGCTGCGCCACAGGAGAAAGGGGGCTTCGGAGAGCGGGGTCCCCGGCCGCCCGCCCTCAGGACTCACAAACCTCCCCTTCTCGTTGCAGTTCTTCCTGTTCATCCTGATCATCTTCCTGGCGGAGCTCTCGGCGGCCATCCTGGCCTTTATCTTCAGGGAAAACGTAGGTACCGGCCCCACACCCTGCTCCCTGCTGCCAGCCGGCGGTTGGCGGCCATCCCGTCCAGCCGGTCCCGTCCTGGGGACACACAGAGACGTCACCTCTCGCTCAGCCAGCACTCCCAGCCCACAGTGTGACCCGGAAGGGCTTTTCCGGCGTCGGGGACCCTTCAGGGTTTTGCGCTTCCAAAAACAGCTAGTGCAGACATACACCTGGTTCTGGAATCTTCCATCCACCCCTTGCCAGGTGATGGCCCAGCAGAAGTCAGGTGACGGTGTGGTGACAGTCAGCGAGGCTGTCCCCTGAGCGCGGTAATGCGTAATGCACAGCAGGGGCCGAGCGCCATTAGCGGAGGCCCTGGCCAGTCCCCAGTTTGGCCACCTGCCCCAGGGACCAGCTTATTCTGGGGGCTCTAGCACCCGGGCGCCGGCTCCCACCTGGGTCTTACAAGAGCCAGGTCCCAACCACAGGAGGCCTGGAAGCAAAGGGAGGAGGGGAAGGGAAGGGGACAGGAGACCCAAGCCGGCCCTGGGTGGTGAGCAGGGGCCTGTCCCCAGGGGGAGGAGGCAGCACCTGTGCCCAGAAAGGTGCCCAGCGGGTCTTCCTCCAGGTTAGACCTCTGGCAAGTCTTCTGAGGGAAGGTGTGGCTTCTGAGGGCACCCCTAAAAGGCTGCCTGCTCCATGCTGGGGTTTCTCCCGGGCCTGGGACCCAGGCACCCGCTTAGCTCTGTCTGAGGAGCAGCTCAGGGTGGAGGGGTGGTGAGGGCAAACCCCTGCCCTGTGCTAGCCTCCCTCTGAGAAGAGCTGCAGGGCAGAGTGAGGTTCCCAGGGTGCCCTGGTCTCGGGGTCACTGAGCCATGTGGGTAGACTTGCCCTGTGAGGGACCCCAGGATGGCTGGAGGCCACAGGCCTTGAGGTGGGGGTTAAGGGACTCGTCCCAAGCGTAGGAGAATGCCAGGAGCCTGGCACCAGGGCCTGAGAGGTAGTGGGCAGTGAGGTCATGAGGGCGAGTCAGTCACTCCTGGCATCATTCCTTCCTCGGAGAGCCGAGAACCAGGGTCGGAGCTGTCCAGGCCTGAGGAAGCACGCTGAGCTCCAGCCTCTGCCCTTAATTAGGGGTCCAGGGGGGACACAGTGGCTGCGATGGGGGCATCTCTGTGGGGCCCTGTGAGGGGGTGGGGGAGCCGCAGGAGAGCGCCTGGACCGCACCTGGGCTGGACAACGAGGAGCTGGTGACTGAGGAAGGACGTGCCTTCCCGGCAGAGGGGTCCCCGAGATGAGAGGCGACTCAGGGAGCATCAGGAAAGGCTTCCCTCCCTTCCTACAACGCTGACAGATGGAGAGGCCAGCGGGGGGGAGGGGGGCAGGCAGCACCAAGCTGCCAGGGTGGGGGGTCTCAGCCCACCCTCTCCCTCTGCCTCCAGCTCACCCGGGAATTCTTCACCAAGGAGCTCACCAAGCATTACCAGGGCAGCAATGACACCGACGTCTTCTCCGCCACCTGGAACTCGGTCATGATCACAGTGAGTGACCCCCCACACACACACCCACACCCAGGGGCGCCGTGAGCTTTCGGGGCTGCGAGGCCCGGTGTTGCAATTGTCTGACCGCCAGAGACCCCTCTGCTGGTGCCAATGATCCGCCAGGGCACTGCCTCGCCAACCCCGCCAAGACCCCCCTCAGAGCCACGTCCACACGACATTGCATTCCCAGCAGCTGCTCCCTCGATCACAGTCTGCACCCTAAAGGATGCCGGTCTGCCCTCTCTGACTGGCATCCACACACAGCTGTCATTGTCATCAATGATAGCAATCAATGCACAGCGACTGTTGATTGAGCGCCGAGGAGGCTCCGGGTGAGGCAGGGATGGTTAGCACCGCTCTCCCTTCACAGGTGAGGGCGCTGGGGGCTCAGAGAGTCAGAGGGGCTGGCCCAGGGTCCCGCACCTGGGTCTCCACTCCGTTCCCTCACGCGTCCGCGCTGCGGCCTGTGGTGAGGCTGCCCGGCTATCCGTCCCCCCCGGCCCCGCCCACCAGGCCCTTCCTTCGCTCTCCTCCTAGTTCGGTTGCTGTGGGGTCAACGGGCCCGAAGACTTCAAGCTTGCCTCCATCTTCCGGCTCCTGACTTTGGACAGCGACGAGGTGCCCGAGGCCTGCTGCCGGAGGGAGCCCCAGACGCGCGACGGGGTGCTGCTGAGCAGGGAGGACTGCCTCCTGGGAAGGGACATGTTCCTGAACAAGCAGGTACCGGCCTGCGCCCCAGGCAGGGGGACGCGGGGGCCGGAGCGGTCATCCCAGAGGGTCCCATGGACTGTTGAGGGGCTAGGGGACTGCATGGAGGCATATGGAGCTCCATCCGGGCTCCTGACCTCCAGCCAAAGGGGAGGGGAGGGGATGAAGGTGGCCGGTGGCTTGGGGACGGCACAGGCCGGAGGAGTGGGCGTTTTGGCTGGGGTTCCAGGGTGAGTAGGAGTTTTCCCAGGTTCCAGGCAGACCACCCCTTGAGCTTCTTGTAATGTAGGTCCTGGGAGCCAGAACTAGAATCACACAGTGGGAGCCCCTCCTGGGTCATGGACTGTGGTACCTCGAGATACGAGTTTAATTCGTTCCGTAACCTTGAGGCGTGGGAAACTATGAGACGCTCGAGTCTGGGTAAACTGGTGGGTCGTGTGCAGCCGGCCGATCCGCACGATCACTCCTATCTCAACTGTTGCTCGTATTTCAAAGCAAAAATCGCTCGCTCGACGGCTCGTATCTCAAAAATCTCGTCTGTTAGGGCACTCGTATCTCGAGGTACCACTGTACTCTGTTTTGGGGGAAACTCACATTTGCCATGTGGGGGTCCCTCCTGGCTCCCAGGGAGGCTCCTAGACTTCCTGCAACCCCAGAACTTACTCTCCGTTTCAGGAGAATCCCTTCCGCTTCCTATGACACAGGTTCCCCGATGACCAGCCCCCGACACCTCGGGGTGTTTGTGAGACCAGAGAGAGGGAGGAGAGAATGAGGGTAGACCCCTGCCTCTTCCTGGATGGTCCCTTTAATGAGGACTTTATAGGAGAATTCCAGATGCAGGGGACCCCCAGGGGACAGGAGACAGGCCCCTATTCCTGTGGCTGAGGTAGAGGGTGCAGACGATAAACAAGAAGCAGATACACCAGAAGTGATCATTTCACGTGGCAACCATCGCTATGAAGGAAGTAAAACCAGGTGATGGGCTAGAAGGGACCAGGGAGAGGGCTCAAGGCAGGCCTCCGAGAGTCCCACAGGATGGGGCAGTTGAGCCGAGGCCTGACACTGGCCATCTGGTCTCTCTCCAGCCTCAGCCTTGTGGCACCATCTCAGCACCGTCATCCCCTGCGCCTGCCCATGTCATGTCAGAGGGTACACAAGGCCCCAAAAGCAAGTTCCTCTGCCTCCCCTACACCCCCCCCCACACCCACACACACAACACACATACAGTCCTGCCTCCTGCACTGCAGGAGAGAGACAGCAAGAGAGAGACAAGGGCCCTGGGATCAGGTTGCTGCTGAACTGGGGAGAGTGGGCCACCCAGGGGACAGGCTGAGGACAGGCTGCAGGACATGGGGGCAGTTCCAAGCTGTGCTGTCAGCTGGCCTGACTATTAATTCCTGTGTCACCATGGCCAGGACACACTCTCTAGACCTCAGGTCCCCTGTACAGTGGCAGAGAGAGCTAGCTGCCCCCACCTTCCATTCGCCCCTTCCTCTTTGAAAAAAGGGGCTTTATAAGACCCCATGACCACCAGGTAAAGGCCGCCCTTCCCAGCCTCCCTTGCAGCTATGTCATGTGACCAACTTCTAGCCAAAGGGAGGTAAGCAGATGTGATTTGTGCGACTGGGTAACATCCTCAAGGGAAAGCACCGTGCCTGCTCCCCACCCCCACCCGCTCCCCTCCTGTCTGGAATGCAGCTATGGTGACAGACATCTCTGACCTCGATGTCTGGATGTCAGAGTATCAGGGGAGACGGAGCCTGGGCTGCTGACAACCCCAGGGAAAGCCGCCACCGCTCGGGATTTAGTAAGAAAGACGCACCAACGTCTCAGTCAGGAATGCCTGGTGCACGTGGCCACACCTGTATCCCGAGGCCACTGGCGAGTTGTCCTGGGAGGCCTTTCGTGGGCCCTGGTCCGTGAGGGCTCCATCCTGACAAGCTTCCCGCTTCTGATTCAAACGCCGGTGGCATCTCGGTCCCTCCCCTGGGCCTGGCTTTGATGTCGGAGGCTCCACAGAGGGCCTCGAGCAGCTATTTTAGTTCTTCAGGACGACTCTTCCTCTGGCCCGCGGGGGCGACTGAGATTGGCTCCCGGGACTCCTTTCCGGGACACGCGCGTCCCTCCTGAGCACCCTTCCCTTTTAAAAGCCTCTGCCGAGGGACCGTCTGCTTGTCTTTTCCTCCCAAGCCTCCTTCCCTGAGGCCCGGGGGGCATTTCTGACTTGGCCTGAGAGCCCCTGTTCAATTGCAAGCAGCTTGTTCTGTTGCAGACAATGCAATCCCAGCTGGCGGGGCTAAGCACATCCCTTGGCGGTTCACACATGGAAAACATTCCAGGAGGCGGTGGCTTCTCTCGTGGTATCAGTGGCTCTGGCATGTCAGTCAAGGCCTGGTCTCTGATTTTGGTGGCTTTTTCTTTCTTTTTTTAAAATATATTTTATTGAATTTTTACAGAGAGGAAGGGAGAGGGATAGAGAGTTAGAAACATCCATGAGAGAGAGACATCGACCAGCCGCCTCCTGCACACCCCCTACTGGGGATGTGTCTGCAACCAAGGTACATGCCCTTGTACCAGAATCAAACCCGGGACCCCTCAGTCCACAGGCCAACGCCCTAGCCACTGAGCCAAACCGGTCTCGGCTCAGTGGCCTTTTCTTATGTTCACCACTTCATGATGGCAAAATGGCTCTGGACACCCACCCATGCTCACCGAAGGGGGAAGGGGAAAGGGTGGCCCTGGCTTCTTTCCCGGAAACTGCCAGGCGGCCTCTGCTTAGGACTTGGTCACATGGCCACCGGGAGCCACGGCAGAGGTCACTTGCCCCTGGGTGCAGAGTTAGTCCACCAACCCTGTTTACCGTAAATTCCAGTGGAGAGACATCAGAAAATCTCCAAAAAGGCAGCCCAGGATGAGAACTTGGATGCCCTCATTGATAGGATTCAAACCCTTGTGACAGCTTCTCCAGCTCATTCCTCAGTCGTCCCAAGAGTCAGGAGTGTATGCTCTGCTAGAAACAAATCAAAGGGTCTCCCAATAAGTGGCGATCTTACTGGACCTGGACTCTGGGCCAGTGTGGTGGCCACCACAAGGAAACCATCCACACTGTCCATTTGTCCAGGTGATCTTAGGTCTTCTCTCCCCACAGCCTCACTGTTTCCCTGCTTTATCCCCACTGTCTCTCCCCCACCCCCCATCTGCTTTGTGGTGAGCTGTGAGTGTGAGTGCTCTGTGACTGTCCTTGAAACAAAGTGCTACCCCCTCATCCTCTTGGAGATGGAAAAGCAATGCAGCCAGAGAGCAAAAGCAGCAGCAGCACGTGCAAAGGCCCTGGGATGGGAGGGAGCGTGGTATGTCCCAGGGCCCAAGAGAAGGCCTGTAGGGCTGGGGCCTGGTGAATAGGCAAGCCTAGCTCCAGGTGAGGGCCTCCGGAGGGCCGCACTTGGCAGGGCCAGCCGGTTCATGCTGGGGGTGCTGGAAGAGCAATGGAAACCCACACCCAGTTCTACCTGGGGAATGGGGGCCCTGAGGGCGTTCCGGCTGCTCAGTATCTGGGGCCTCTATTGGCCGGCCCAGTCGGTTCAGTCCAGGGACCCAAAGGGTCTCGGTGCCCAACCAGATGGAGGGGAGATGAGCAGTGAAGGACCCGGCACCCTGCCCACAGCAGAGGCGGGGGGGGGGGTCCTCTCTGCTGGACAGGGCCCCCTGGGGTGAGGCCTGTCAAAGTCAGCTCCGTGCACCGGAAGGACTTACGCTTCTGTCCCCTGTGAGTGTGTGTGTGTGTGTGTGTGTGTGTGTGTGTGTGTGTGTAAATGGGGGGAAGGATTGTCTTGCAAAGACACCCAGAGATTCAGGAGGTAACCCGCCCACCCCCCAACTCTGCACTCAGACCCTTTCCACCAGCCAGGATATGCGTAGAGGGGAGGAGGGAGGGCGGGCAGCCTTTAGGGATGGCAGCCTTGCTCCATGCCAGCAGCACTGCCTGAACTTTGGGGTCACAAGCCACATGTCCCGGCTTCACAGCCCTGACCCCTGACCCCTGACCCCTGACTATCCCTCGGGCTGTGCATTCACCTCTGGTCCTTTCCCTCCCAGGGCTGTTACACGGTGATCCTCAACGCCTTCGAAACCTACGTCTACCTGGCCGGAGCCCTGGCTATAGGGGTGCTGGCCATTGAGGTAAGTGAAGGCCCCTTCTGTGACTCCGCCCCAGAAGCAAGGCACACAGAGGATTTGGGGCAGACCCACACCACCCCCCACCCCAATGGGTTAGCCCCTTCCGCTCAGGGTGGGCAGCCCCGTGGGAGGCTGGGGGCCCAGCCTAACTAGCCAACTCCTCCTTTCCCTGCAGCTTTTCGCCATGATCTTCGCCATGTGCCTCTTCCGGGGCATCCAGTAGAGGGCGCGGCCTGCAGCCTGAGGAGTCACCCTGCCCACCACTGCTCAGTACCCAGGGCCCTCCTCTCCCCCGCTCCCCTGCCCTGGGTCCCCAGGGGTAGGAGGTGAGACCCTCGTGAGCGGCCAGGAGAAGGGGCAGGGGAAAATAGCTATTTTTTTGAACAAGACAAAATGATGGACGGATGGACTGGCGCACCCCGTCTGGATTCCGGGGCGGGGCCGTGGGCTCGGCATCCAGGCTGCAGGCTGTACCAGAGACCAAAGGAACGCCAGACCGTGTCCCCTCCATGGCCCATCGGACTCCCGCAGCCCTGGGCCCGGGCCCGGGCCCTCTCCTCACCGCCTGGGGACCTGGTGCTAAGAAAGTGAGGACTGAGGCCACAAGGAGGCAAAGGCAAATCCGGGGGAGAGGCCCCCCGAACCCAGGGGCCCAAGGACACTGGGTCACCGCATCCTTGAGAGCTCGGCACCTCCTCGCAGCCCCAGGTCCGGGGGATGGCGCTGTCCCTGATCAGGTCAAGTGGGGGCTGCGGATACCGGCGCTGAGGACGGCCCGCTGGCAGGGTCCTCGCTTTCCCTGCTGTTGGACCAATACCTGGGAGGCCCAGAGCAGCACCCACAGTCACACAGCACAGGCGTGACTTTCTAACCAAGAAGCGGGTGGTCTCCAGAGCCCCGGTCCCTCCCGGGCCCCCGCATCACGGTTTCCCCAGAAGAGACAGGGCAGCCGGCCGGGAACCGCCTCTTCCCAGTTCCACTGCTAAGATGATTCTAGACTCTTCCCCTGCCCCTCCACCTCCCTCCTACCCCCTCGCCGATTGCCTTTCCAACTCCCCACCTTCTAAGCCTCCAGGAACACACGCCAGGCTCCCTTTTCCACGCTGCCTGTCTCTGCTCACAAGCCCCCTCACTTCCCTGTTCTCCACGAACCCCCTGGCTCCCAGCGCTGGAGGGAGCCCCCAAGACCATCCGGGTCTTCTCTCCCACCCAGAACTGTCGCTTGGCTATCTTCTGCAAGACCCCTGCCACGCCATCGTCACCTTCTTCTTGCACACCTCCAGGGACGGGGACCTCACTACCTCCCGGGACAGCGTCCTGCCTTTGGACTGCTGACATCAGACTCCCATTCTCCTGTGGTTCTGCCCAGGGCTCGCTCTCCTTCCCCGGGTGTTAAGGGCGCACACTGTCTCCCACTGGGTCCCGTTATCACCAGGCTCAAGAATCCCAGGGCATCTATCTCATCACGTCTGCTGTGACATCATTTCCTGCCCCTTCTCCGTCCACAGCACATTGCTCAGTGCTCCCTCCGGCTCAGGCAGAAAAAGGTTTGCCCACAGACCCACAGACACGTTCAGCCCCTCAGAACACAGAGCTCAGGGTCCAGACCAGTGCCGGCAACTGGATGGCAAGATGCCTCAGCCCTGGTGGCCTGGGCTCGGTGGGAGAGGGCGGCCCCAAGGGGTGATGGGAAGGGCTGCGTGGTGCCTGCCTGCCCCTCCTCTCCACTCTTTCCTCGGGGTCTGGGACAAGCCCTTTCTGTCTCCCAGGCTCTGTGCCGGCCTCCAGCCTCCCCTGCTACCCAACTGCTAGGGGCGAGAGCTGCGGCTGTGCCCGGTGCTCCCCTGCCCTGCCCGCTGCCCCCCATCCTCTGAGCTGCAGCCAGAGCTGTGTGCCTGCTGTGGTGATCTGGTTAGACCTTCCTCCCCACCTCCCTTCCCCCTCCCAGCTGTCCTCTCCACCCGGGTCTTTCACTGGACCAGCCTGCCCTGCCCACTCCATGATGCCAGGAGCTCCCTAGCAACTGGGCATCCCAGGATCCAGGGGCCCCACAGCTGGTACCCCAGCCCAGCCTGAGAAGGGCCTGGGGCCTGCCCCTCCAGACCCACCTACACGCTTATACAGACAGCTTCCTGGAAAAGGCGAATGTCCGGGCTGAGGTTGAGAAAGGGAAAGAAAAGAAAAACTCCAGGCTGGCCAGGTGGGACTGGAGGTCAAATGGGGCCGCTGTGTGGCTCCAGCCCGGGGCAGCCCAGGAGGGTCGGGGCCTTGAAGGGAAGAAGTGTCCACAAGCGTTTGAGAGGCCGGTCATGGAGGACCATTTGGCTGAGGCAGGCTCACCGGTGGAGCTGAGACTCCCGCCAAGGATGTTCCAGAAAGGTGCCAAGGAACCCTGAATCCGGCCCTGCTGACTCCCCCAGGCACTGGCCACCCCGGGCTGGGAGGGAAGCCGGGGTCTGCCCGGCCTGGGAGTTGTTGGCAAGGCTGCCTGTGGCCGCTCGGCGGGCAGGGGCTTGGAAGAGAGAAAGCTCTGCCCCAACATAAGGAGGCTCTCCTGGGCTCCAGGTGTGGCCCATATGTAACAGGTGCTGGGGTGGGGGTGGGGGTGGAGGTGCAGCTGCAGCAGGTAGGAGCGCCTCTGCAGGTCACAGGCCAGGGAAGACCTCACCCAGGAGGCAAGCACCCTCCCTCCCTCCAAAACTACTGCCTCGGGGAGAAGGGACACAGCTCAGGGGCTGGGGCCCATCCTCAGCCTCCCCCCACCCTCCTACCCAGGCCTGAGGGGCCTGACGGGACACCCCCCCACACACACGAGCTGAGGCCCCAGCACCCCGTGTCTGCAGAAGCCCCCTCTGCCCTCCCCTGCCTCGTGGGCCCCGTCGAAAGTCTATTTTGGAAACGGTCCGTGTTCCCCGCAGTAGAGAGCAGAGCTAATTTATCACGTTTATTCCTGTGAGCCCCCCTTTTATAGGATATATCGAGAGTTTTGTAATATAAAACAACACCCACACTGATGGTTTTGCACTGGTTTTTGTGACCGTTTCTTACAAAAAGAAAAAGGAACGAAGAATAAATAGTGACCGTGAAGAAAGGTGGTCTTGATTTGGGGCGGGGTGGGTGGGGCAGAGGGGACCTGGGGGGGAGGACTGGGAAGAGGTATTCCGGGTCTCCCCAAATCTTCAGCTGGGTCTTCCTCACCAGATCTGTGAGTCCCTGGTCCCTCTCCCCTTTGTCACTGTCTCTTCACCAAGGCCTCCTCCTTCCTGTTCCCCAGCGCCGCCCGCCGCCCGCCCCCCCCCCCCAAGGCCAGGTCTGCCTGCCAGAGCCCCTCCCTCCAGGCCTCACAGGGATGTTTAACCAAGAGACAGGAAGCAGTACACAACACCGCTCTGTGCAGAGCCCATGGGCCCTCCCCACTCCGAGCCCTGCACCCCGCACCCCAGTTCAAAGGAAGTAGCTTGGCCAGCTCAGCCCTATCCGATGCCTAACACAGAGCCCAACTCCAGAACCCATGCCTCCGCTTCCCCGCCTGCCTGCCTCCCAAGGGGTCCACCTGCCGGGCCCCGCGGTTATTCGGACAAACCACCACCTGCCGGAGAACTAGCCAGGCCTTTGAAGGTGGGGGCCAGGTGGAGGACATGGCCGGGGGCTGGGGCACTGCCCACCAGTCACCAACACCACCTGCTAAGCAGGTAGTGGGCAGCCAGCCTGCCGAGGGCTCCCCCTGGACACAGGCACGCACGTCAGCGGGAGGCAGTGGACGCCAGGGAACAGCTGGCCCGTCCGTAGGTCTGTCGTGGTCACCAGCAGCAGAGCATTAGGCTCTTGATCCGCCAGGCCTCTCTCCTCAGCTGGGGGGACACCAGGTACATGGCTGCGGGGACAGCTGGGCACAGGGACCGCAGTGCGGGGCCCACTGTGGGCAGGTTCCCGGACACAGGCCCACCTGGTAGTGGCCAGAGCCACACTGCATTGAAGGAGCCCCCATCTCGCCCCCAAACACTCAAGATTTGGCCTAGACTACTTCTCTTCAAACACATCTCCAGAGAACCCAGGGCTGGAGGGGAGGACAATGTGGGAGGGAGGAGGGAGGACTGGGGGACACACAGGCCAGGGGTGCGGGTGGGGGCATCTGCAGGGGTGTTCACTCTGAGGGAGCCAGGTGTCCGCCTTCTCTGGGGCATCTGCAGGGTCAGGGCGGGGTCTGGGGGTCGTGGAGGGACATGAAAGGAGGCGGCCCACTGAAATATTTCTCTATTTCCCCCAGCTGAGCTTGAAGGGCACCCAGTCTATCCTGCCAGACCCTGGGGGTGGCCCAGGCTGGAGGTCCAGAGGGCAGCACCCCGGGGAGGGGGCAAGGGAAGGGAGGGGCTAAGCAAGGAAGCATCAGACCCTGGAGAGCACGCCAAATGCGAAGGCTTTTCTCCTCTTCACGCCCCCTCACTGATGAGTGGACCTGTGTGCCCCTGTTAGGCCAGCCCGTGGGCGAGGCCTCTGGCAGCCTCGGGACCCAGGCCAGTTGGGCGAGGGGGGCTCCTGGGGGCCTCCAGGAGCTGGGGTGGAGGCAGAGCAGCCTGGCCCGAGGCCCCGGAGACCTGTGGTGGCTGGGACAGGCCTCTGCCGCTTGTGGCCGTCCTGGGAGGCGGGCAATGCCAGCCCCAAGACAGCCACACCCACCCGTCAGCCTGCGGGATAGGTGCCTGTGCTTAGGGGTGGACACCCTCACATGTGGGAGGGCCCACAAGGAGTAGGGGCATAAGGTCAAGTCCTGGGGTTTTCCAGCGGCCTGGGCACTAGAATGGCTGGGGGTGGAGGGGGGGGGGGACCAGGAGGCAGCCCACAGCCTCTCTCCAAAGAAAGGAGGGCCTCCAGGCAGAGGGGCGGGGCCTTGCTTCAGCCTGGTACCCTGAAAGGCAGGCTCTTCGGTCCGTGTCCGTCCAAGGGATCCGGAGACCAAGAGGCTCAAGAAGAAGAGGCGTCATGGTGTGGGGCAAAGGACAGGGATGCAGAGGCCCTGTCCCTCCTCAAACCTGAAAGCCCTGATCACAGCATTCGGGGAGAGCCCGGAGGGAGGAAGGGGGCCACTCCTGTCCGCCCGGGGCAGGCAGGGTGCTTCCTGCACTTCCACGAGCCAAAGGGGAACTGGGGACCGGGGCCTCCTCGCCCCAGGAGGGACCCCCGGCCCCGTGGGCAGCTAGACCTTCTTGGGTTTCCGGCCGACTTGGTAATAGTAGTAAATGCTGATGGCGACGAAGAGGAGGCGGCTGGCCAGGAGCAGCAGAATGCCCAGGGACATGAGGCCCGTCTCGGCCAGCGTGGCAGTGACCACTGCGGGAGGAAGGCGGGGAAGGAGCAGAGGTCAGAGGGTGGTACCCTCGCCCCACCACAGGGAGGCAGGCTGCTCCCTGAGCTGGGGGTCCCGCCGGCTGTCTGACCCCACGGACACATCTGTTCTGATGTCTCCCACGTGGCAGGAACCGAGGGGGGATCTGTGGGCAAAACCTGTGTGTGCGGTCCCCTCTCTCCCCCTCCCCCCTGCGCCAGGCTGTGGAGAGGCCCGAGTGTGTATTCGGAAGAGACAGACAGGTGGTATCGGTGTGTGAGCACAGGTGTGCAGGCACACAGGTACACACACCTCCTCCTTAGACAGGTTCCATCACTTGCTAGAAGTCTAACTGGCAAGAGCTGGGAGGGAGGGGCAAAGCTGGGGTGGCAAAGCTGCCCTCAGCCTAGCCTCCCCTCACCGCCCGCCTCAGGACTCACCCAGGAACTGGACCCCGAAATAGCAGGCTTCGGTGAGCAGAGTCCAGCGAATGATAACCTTCTCGGCCGTGTAGAGGGCGTTCCACATGATCAGAGAGATGCCTGAGCAGGGAGAAGAGGGTGAGGGGGCAGCACCCACCCATTTGGGGCAAGGGCCAGGGGCCAGTTCCTTGTCCCTTTGGCTCCTACATGGCAAGGCAGCCCGGATCCTGCCCTCAGGCATCTCCTCAAATGAAAACTCATCACACTGTGGGAGACCGGGCAAGTCACAGCTCCTCCCCGGGACTCGGTCTTTCCATCGGTAAAATGGGAGACCTGGGCGCTAGGTATTCTGCCCCCGCCAGGTTCTCATTCTGGGCTGATGGGCTACCTCAGCGGTTCTCAACCTGTGGATCGTGACCTGTTTTCTGACGGTCTTAGGCTCTACAGCAGTGACCCACAGGTTGAGAACCACTAGCAGGGTCGCCTAAGACCATCAGAAAACACAGATATTTACATTACGATTCACCACAACACGAGGAACTGTATTAAATCGTCGCAGCATTAGAAAGGTTGAGAACCACTGGGCTACCTGGTCCTACAGTCCCATTTTCTTCTCAAATGGACTTCGGGAGACAGAAAAGCTGAGCCCGTGAAGGACTCTCACTAAGGAATTCCCAGAAGTGGGGGTGGAGGGATAGGCAGGAGAACCACCTACTTAGCCTCTGACACAGTGTTTATTTTGCTGCTTCCCGAGGCTGTGAGGCCCTGGAGGACAGGGCCTTGGCCTCCTTCATCTCTGCCCGCCAGTGCCCAGGTGGTGCACTACCAGCAGGCGCTCAGTAAGTGCTTGTCCAGCAGATGGCAGGCAGAGCCCAGGCCACGGGGTGCATTTTCTATCAGTGGCCATTAGATGGCAGCATACACCCAGCAGAGATAGGCATCAGCTGGGGGTGTGGATCTGGGAAGGGGAGCCTCAGCACAGAGGAAGACTCTCCATGTTTCCCTCCATCCCGGCTGGGACCCCAGCCTCCCATCACCTCCCCCAGACCCTCCCCAGCAATACTCACTGAGGAGTGCACCCCCATAGAGGCGGATGGGGGTCTTGCTGGTCACCTGCGCTCCATCGAAGACGGCGTCATAGAGCTGGTCAGGGAAGGCCAGGGCCTGGGGACAGCGGTTGGGAGGCTCAGGGGAGGGGAAGGGGGGGTCACTGGAAGTAGGCCAGGGTCCCTGGGGCAGTCTGGGGCCAGGACCTTAACTAGCCCCCTTATCCCTTCCCCCCACACCCCTTCATGTCAGAACAGGAGGCCCTGGGGTTGCCAGGGGCAAGGGGTTGGGACCATGGCCACAGATCCAGAATGCTCCCGGGCAGGCAGGCAGGCACGGGTAGGATGTGTCAGGAGCCAGGACATGGAGGCAGCCAGCGAGCCTCGACAGATGGGGTGTCAGGATGGCCATGGGGCGAGGAGAGGCAGCAGGGGCCCAGGGCAGGGAGGAGCCCCTAGCAGAGGCCCCGGTTTCCGGGCGGGGTGGGCCGGGGGGCTCACCATGAGGGCGATGCCAGAGAAGAGCACAGCAGAAACGAACTGCCAGACCCTGGGGAGGCACCAACAGGAAGGTCACAGCCAAGCCCCTCGCCGCCACCCAGACCCCAGCAGATGCCCCCTCTCCGGCCAAGGTGCCCCGGATGGCTGGTTTGCGGAGGGGGGGGAGGGCGTGAGCCGGGATAAAATCAAGGCAAGACCAGAGGGGCCAGGCTGACGAGACGGGGTCTCACACAGCTCCTCCCTATAAACACACACACACACACACACACACACACACACACACACACGCCACGCTCACCTCAGTCCCAAAGGCTCCCGAACAGCGAACTTGATTTCATTGCCCAGGACCTGGCTGATCTGTGAACACAGAGGGGAGGGGTCAGAGCCAACCACGGGGGAGGCGGTGTGCCCAGCATGCCCAGGCCACTCAAACCCCAGCCCCCCTCCACCCCCAGCGTGCTCAGGAGCCCACCTGGGCACCTATGCTTAGCCAAATGGCCACTTGAGGTTGAAAAGGTTGCTCTGAGGCAACCCCCCCTCCCTGCCTCCCCAACACCAGGGATTAAGGGGAGCTGAAAAGACAGTCCCTGGGAATGAAAGCTCGAGGCGAGGGGGGGGGGGTCTGCCAGATGTGGGCTTGAAGCCTGGCTCCTCTGTCACTTCCTGGTGGGCCCTTGGACAAATCACTAACCTCTCTATAGC
>PVJN01050303.1:0-14895 GCA_004026805.1 Lasiurus borealis
ACTACATAAGATTAACAACCTGCACCTGGGTCACAGCACCCTGGGAGTTTTCTCGACCCTGAGACTGCAACAACAGAATGTAACTGGGGGATACAATTTCAAGCCGAGCTTTGTTAACTCTTTCCTGGCCCAATCCTGATCTCTGCAACCTTACAGTATCTTGGTGTCAGGCTCAACCCTGTAGGGCAGTGGAGATGGTCTCTCTGTTGCTAGCCTCTTGTAAAGAAGAAAACGAAAGAGAGCTGCTTGGGGTCTTGCAATTCCAGGTCAGAGCATATGCCCAGGTTGAAGGCTCTATCCCGGGGGAGGGGCGTGTGTGTGCGCGCGCGCGCATGCAGAAAGCAGCCGATCAATGATTCTCAAATTATGGATGTTTCTACTTCTTTCTCCCTTCCTCTCTGAAATCAATAAAAAAAAAAAAATACAATGGGATGCAAAATAAAATAAAAAAAAATAAAAAGAATGCTGCAAGGGTCGTGACTGCGAATTTCCATAGGCGAGAGGTCTAGAATTGCCGGGTCCCGGAGAGGCGAATCTGCTTCTCTTTTATAGCAAATCTTTTCGCGTGTCGAGGCGGAGGGGAACCAGGGTGAAAATTTACGCCCTTCTAGGGTCTTCCTCGCTTCTCCATCTTGGCAGAATCTTCAGTCTCCTTATCCTATAGCGCGTCATCCCCTCCCCCATTTCCCATCCCTAGGCCCGGGAACCGGGGTCGAATACGCCCACTCTGCTTGGCATGCCCTCCGGCCACTGGCGCCGCAGTGACGCCGCACGTCTCCGCGGCCGAGGGGGCGGGCCCTCTGGGTCGCCGTGGCGTCGCGGGGTGATGACGCAGGGCGTCGCGGGGTGATGACGCAGGGCGCCGCGTGCTTCCTCCCCCTTCCTCCCCCCCACGTGTGCTGCCGCCGCTTTCCCGGGGCGTGCGGGGCTGGCTGCGGCGGCCGCTCTTCTTCGGGGGGCGTAGTTGTCGGCAGCCCCGGTTCCGGAACCTCGGCGGCTCGGGGGCTCTGGGCGCGAAGAAGCCGCGGGCACTGGGGGCCATGGAGCACCTTTTGCTGGAGGTGGCGGCCGGGCCGCTGCGTTTAATCGCTGCCAAGAACGAGAAGAGCCGCAGCGAGCTGGGCCGGTTCTTGGCCAAGCAGGTGAGCAAGCCCCGGAGCGAGAGGAGGGGGGATGCCCAAGCCGCCCCCCGCGGGTGCCCCGGGACGCGCCGCCTTACGCGGAGAGAGAGAGGAGCGGCTGCTCGGCCCTTCCGGCCCCTTCCGCAGGGCCGGCCAGCGGCGGGGGGCGTCCGCGCGTTTGTCGAAATGGGCAGGAGCCTTTGTTTATTTGGGGGAGCCTTCCCTTTCTCCCTCCACCGGCTTACCCCCAGGTGGCAGACACCCCGGCGGCATCAGGGCCTTCGGAGAGAAATGGGTGGTGGTGTTTTGTTGTTTTTTTTTTCCCTGTAAATGAGAGATGGATAGTCTGCCCTTTTGCCATGTGTTTTAATTACTTCCAGTGCCCCGGGTCCGGCCACCTCTGTCCATTGGGATGAGTGTTGTTCTTTCCCACCCTGTCCGTTCTCTGGGGCACTTTGACAGGTATCGATTGCATTCCTGCTGTGTCTAAGGTACAGTGTGGTTTGGGTGGAGAGACGGATAAATAAACCCGTTACGCGCTCTGCTCCCAAGGAATTTCACATTTATGTTTGGAGACAGTTCATGACCAGAAAGCACCCGAAGGAAAGGAAAACAAAACACAAAAAAACAAGACAGTGCTAAGTGCATGATACCGTAGTAATTAACGAGGTACATTAGCGTTTTCTGAGCAATGGGTCTTTGCTCTTTTAAAAGCCTCCGGCCTCCCTCCCACTCCTCCACCCTCCCACGCGCGTCTGAGTTTGGAATCCTTGTTACGCATTTTTTTTTTTCATTTTTCATTTTAATTTCCTATTTTATGCTTCCCCCAGCCCCTAACTCCAGTATCTAGAACTTAGTCACAGATGCATTGTCTTTATATATGTTATCCCATTGCTTTAGGAAACTGTGGCAGTATTCTGGGTCTGGAGCTTTTTGGATCTGGAGCGGCAGAGAACTAATAGGAGAGGCACATTTCTACTTGGAAATAACAAATTGAACGTTTGCAGCGAAGAGGAGGGAGATGTGGAAAATATCCCTGGGATTCCTGGCCTTGAGCCGCCAGTAGAGGAAATCACTAACACAAATGGGGAGGTCTAGAAAGAAAATTGATTTTTCGTGTGCTGGAGTAAGTAAGAAGACATGGTCAGTTTAAATGAGCTGAGTTTGTGACAAGCTCCTGAATTATGTATGTGGTTAGAGGGTTTTTTGTTTTTTTTTTGTTTTTAATGTGGCTTTAGAATTTAGCAGAGGTTCTGAATCTAGGGATCACAGACCAGCAACAGGGGATTTATGATTCCACACCACTCAGTGGGTGTAAAATTGGTGTTTATGTATTGGGAGCAGCAGGGTGGGGAAATGGTTTTAGGAAACCGTATTAGTAATGTTATTGGGACCTCTTGCCTTCCTTTTCTTTGCCTCACATTGTCTGCAAGTTCTGTCCTGTCTCAGATATCTTTCAGGTTTGTTTCGTTCCATTTCATAAAAGAGTTGATTGTGTTGTCATTCTATTTTTTTCCTGTTTTTGTAAACAAAATGATTTAAAAATATATACATTTTATTGACTTTTTTTTTTTTTTTAAATAGAGAGGAAGGGAGAGGGATAGAGAGTTAGAAACATCAATGAGAGAACATCTATCTGCTGCCTTTTGCACATCCCCTTCTGGGGACATGCCCACAACCAAGGTACATGCTCTTGACCGGAATCGAACCTGGGACCCTTCAGTCTGCAGGCCGACCCTCTATCCACTGAGCCAAACTGGTTAGGGCGGAAACAAAATGATTGTTACTGGCAAGTAAAGATTTTTGAAATACTGGTTTCTCTGAATTAAGAATTTTTTAGAATTGTGCTTCCTGCAATGTTCCTTTAGTTAAGGTGGTGACATCACCCTCTCTATCCAGTCATATATTATAGGGAACTGAAGGTCGTCATTATTATTTTTCCTTCACATATAGCCAACTTCTCTTGATTTTACTTTTTCAGTGTTGACTCTAGTCCTTCCTCTTCATTTCTACTACCACTACCATCTTACAATTCTCCACTTTCAGTCTGTGGATTTTCCAACACCACCAAGCCTGTGTCTTACAATTTAATTCATGTCTAACATTTTCTACCTGAAGAGAGCTTCAGATCCCACAGGTGAAGGGCTCAGTCCTGTAAGCTCCCCTTCTGCTCCCACTTCAGATGCTAATTGTAAGACCTATTGTCACTTGTTTTTCTGACCACCTATGGATTGGAGGTTTTAACTATCCTCTCTTTGGGTTTGATTACTTTCCTGAGCAATTTCTAGAATTCAGAGAAACATTTTACTAACTAGATCAGCAGTTTACTATAAGTAGATATAATTCAGAAACTGTCAGATGTAAGAGATGCATAGGGCAAGGTATATGGGAAGGGGTTTGGAGCGTCCATGCTCTCTGAGTGCGCCACTCCGTCCATCTGTTCATCCACCCAGAAGTTCTTCAAATCGTGTCCTTTTAGATATTTATGGGAGTTTCATTACATAGGCATGATTGATTAAATCTTTGGCCATTGGTGATTGATCTGTTTCTAGCACCTCTGTCCTCCCTGTAGTTTGTTGGTTCTATCCAGCCCTAACTTAGGCAGCTTTTAAAAATAAATCTCGCCGAAACCGGTTTGGCTCAGTGGATAGAGCATTGGCCTGTGGACTGAAAGTTCCCAGGTTTGATTCCAGTTAAGGACATGTACCTTGGTTGCAGGCGCATCTCCAGTAGGGGGCGTTCAGGAAGCAGCTGATCTATGTCTCTTTCTCATCAATGTTTCTAATTCTCTAATTCCTCTCTGTAAAAACCCAATAAAATAAATTAAAAAAAAAATCTCATTAACATAAGGGATGACGCTTTTATTCCATCAGGAAAGTCCAAGTATTTTGGGAGTTCTATGCCTGGGATAGGGTAAAAGACCAAATACATATTTATATCCTTACCTCCTTGATCATTATCAATGTTCAGGAAGAGCAGTTTTTAGGGTGCATGAGTACAAAGTATGACTGAAAATCAAATTAATTCTCTTTAATTTCTTTTGGGGAATTTTTGGAAAAGTTACTTAATAAACCCTATGTCTCAATTTCTTGGTATATTTCACATGGTAGAAACTAAATACTAGTAGTTACAGAGAGTAGAAAAGCAGGGACTCTGAAGGCAGGGACTCTGGATTCCTGATTCTGACCTTAGCTCTCTTGTAGCATAGTAAGAACCTAGGAAAATTCCAGGACAAATAGATGGGGAAAATAAGACAGATAAATAATAGTTTGCAGCCACCTAGTAAATCCTATCTTTCCTAAGCCAAGGGTACTTAAGAGTAAATGATTTGTACTTCTTCCCAACTAGAAGGGAGATAGCTGGGCCATTAAACAAGTCTTAATTTTTTGTTTTTGTTTTTGAAGATGAAAAGCATATTTTGTTTATTTTTTAATTTTTTACTAATGTATTACATGTGTACATATTTTCCCATTGCCCCCCCCCCACTCCCATGCAAGCCCTAACCCTCCAGTGTCTTGCGTCCATTCGTTATGCTTATATGCATGCATACAAGTCCTTCAGTTGATCTCTTATCTACCCCACCTCTCCCTAACCTTCCCACTAATTTGACAGTCTGTTTGATGCTTTACTGCCTCTGTATCTATCTTTTTGTTCATCAATTCATAATGTTCTTTATTATTCATAAATGAGTGAGATCATGTGGCATTTTTCTTTCATTGACTGGCTTATTTCACTTAGCATAATGCTCTCCAGTTCCATCCAGGTTGCTGCAAATGGTATGGCAGCATAGTATTCTATTGTGTAGATGCACCATAATTTTCAGATCCACTCATCTGCTGACAGGCACCTAGGCTGTTTCCAAATCTTAGCTATTGTAAATTGTGCTGCTATGAACATAGGGGTGCATATATCCTTTTTTCCTTGGATGTTTGGTAAAACTCCCCTTTTTCTGATTTTGTTTATCTCTGCTCTGATAGATGTTTCTAGTTTCTTAGGATATATTCTTAGGAGTGGGATTACTTGATCAAATGGGAGTTCCATTTTTAGATTTTTTTTTTTTAGGAAATTCCATACTGTTCTCCACAGTGGCTGCACCAGTCTGCATTCCCACCAGCAGTGCATGAGGGTTCCTTTTTCTCCGTATCCTCGCCAACACTTGTCGTTTGTTGATTTGTTGATGGTTGCCATTCTGATAGGTGTGAGATGGTACCACAATATTGTTTTGATTCGCATGTCTCGGATAATTAGTGACTTTGAGTATGTTTTCATGTGTCTCTTGCTCTTCTGTCTTCTTTAGAAAAGATTCTATTTAGGTCTGTTTCCCATTTTTTTTTTTATAGGATCATGTATCTTCCTTTTATTAAGTTGTATAAGTTGCCTATAGATGTTGGAGATTAAACCTTTATCAGTGATAACATTTGCAAATATGTTCTCCCATACAGTGGGCTTTCTTGTTGTTTTGTTGATGGTTTCTTTTGCTGTGCAAAAGCTTTTTATTTTGATGTAGACCCATTTGTTTATTTTCTCTTTAGCTTCCATTGCCCTAGAAGCAGTATCAGTGAAGAAGTTCCTTTGGCATATGTCTGAGATTGTGCTGCCTGTGGATTCCTCTAGTATTTTTATGGTTTCCCGTCTTATGTTTAAGTCCTTTATCCATTTTGAGTTTATTTTTGTGTATGGTGTAAGTTGGTGGTCTAGTTTCATTTTTTTGCATGTATCTGTCCAATTTTCCCAACACCATTTATTGAAGAGACTGTCTTGACTCCATTGTATGTTCATGCCTCCTTTGTCAAATATTAATTGAGCAGAAAGGATATCTAGATTCTCAATTTTATTCCATTGGTCTATATGTCTGTTCTTGTGCCAGTGCTAGGCTGTTTTGAGAACAGTGGCTTTGAATACAGCTTGAAATCTGGTATTGAGATCCCACCTACTTTATTCTTCTTTCTCAGGAATGCTGTGGCTATACTGGCTCTTTTTTTGTTACAAATGAATCTTTGGAGAGTTCTTTTTAGGTCTATGAAATACATATGCCGTTGGTATTTTAATGGGGAGTGCATTGAATCTATAAGTTGCTTTGGGTAGTATAGACATTTTAATGATGTTGATTCCCCCAATCCATGAACATGGTATGCTCTTCCATCTGTTTACGTCTTCCTCTCTTTTTTCAGTGTCCGGTAGTTTTCCGCATATAGGTCTTTTACTTCCTTAGTTAAGTTTATTCCTAGGTATCTTAATTTTTTTGGTGTGATGGTAAATGGGATTCCTTTTTTGCCTCTCTTTCTGTAAGTTCAATATTAGTGTATAGAAATACCATTAATTTTAGCATAAGTTTTGTATCCTTGCTACATTGCCAAATTCATTTATTAAGTCTATTAGTTTTTTGATGGAGTCTTTTGTTTTTTTTTTTATGTACAATATCATGTCATCTGCAAAGAAGGACAGTTTTATGTCTTCTTTTCCAATTTGGATGCTTTTTATCTCTTTGACTAATACCTCTAGTACTATGTTTGAACAGGAGTGGTGAGAGTGGGTATCCCTGTCTTGTTCCTTTTCTTAGGGGAAATGGTTTTAGTTTTTGCCCATTGAGTATGATGATAGCTTGAGTTTATCACATATAGCTTTTATTAGGTTCAGGTATGATCTGTCTATTCCCACCTTGTTGAGGATTTTTATCAAGAAAGGGTGTTGGATTTTGTCAAATGCTTTTTCTGCATCAATTGATATGACTGATTTTTAGCTCTCATTTTGTTTATGTGATGTATCATGTTTATTGATTTGTGGATATTGTACCATCCTTGCATCCGTGGGATAAATCCTACTTGGTCATGGTGTATGATCTTTCTGATGTATTGCTGGATCTGATTTGCTAGAATTTTGTTAAGGATTTTGGCATCTGTGTTCACGAGGGATATTGACCTGTAATTCTCTTTCATTGTGTTGTCTTTATTTGGTTTTGGTATTAGGGTGATGCTGGCTTCATAGAAGGTGTTTGGAAGTGTTCCTTATTTTTGAATTTTTTTGGAATAGTCTGAGGAGGATAGGTTTTAGTTCTTCCTTGGATGTTTGGTAAAACTCCCCTGTTTCTGATTTTGTTTACTTGGATCCTCTCTCTTTGCTTCTTGGTGAGTTTGGCTAGAGGTTCATCAATCTTGTTTATCCTTTCAAAGAATCAGCTCTTGGTTTTGTTGATCTTTTGAATTGCTTCTTTGGTCTCTATGTTGTTTATCTCTGCTCTGATCTTTACTATTTCCTTTCTTCAGTGTATATTGGGCTTTTCTTGTTGATCTCTTTCTAGGTCTTTGAGTTGTAGGATTAGGTAATTACCATTGTTTCTTGGTTTTTGCAGCAGGCTTGTAGAGCTATGAACTTCCCTCTCAAGACTGCTTTCACTGCTTCCATAGATTTTGGATTGTTTTGTTTCATTGTCATTTGTTGCCATGATGTTTTTTATTTCTTCCTTGATCTCTCTGGTTACCCAGTCATTGTTTAATAGCATGCTGTTTAGTCTCCATGTGTTTAATTTCTTTGGATTGTTTTTATTATAGTTGATTTCCAGTTTTATGCCACTGTGCTCTGAGAAAATGCTTGATATGATTTCTATCTTCTTGAATTTGAAGAGACTTTTTCTATGACCCAGCATATGGTCAGTCTTTGAAAATGACCCATGTGTTGCCAAAACCAATTTGACTCAGTGATAGAGCATCAGCCTGTGGACTGAAAGGTCCTGGGTTTGATTCCAGTCAGGGACACGTACCTTGGTTGTGGGCACATCCCTGGTGGGGAGTGTGAAGGAGGTGGCTGATTGATGCTTCTCTCTCATCAATGTTTCTCACTCTCTGTTGCTCTCCATTCCTCTCTGTAACAAATCACAAATATAGTAAAAAAAAAGAGAGAGAGAGAGAGAGAGAGGGAGAGAAAGAAAATGACCCATGTGCACTTAAGAAAAATGTATATTCTGTGACTTTGGGATGAAATGTTCTCAAGATGTCAATTAATTCCATCTGATGTAGTGAGTCATTTAGGATTGATGTTTCTTTCCTGATTTTTTGTTTAGAGGAGTTGTCCACTGGTGATAGTGGGGTATTAAAGTCTCCTGCTATGATTGTATTGCTGCCAATCTCGCCCTTGATATCCTCCAGGACTTTTATTTATGTATTTGGGTACTCCTGTATTAGGTGAGTATATGTTTACCAGAGTTATTTCTTCTTGTTGGATTGCTCCCTTTAGTTTTATGAAGTGGCCTTCCTTATTTCTTGTTATGTCCTTCACTTTGAGATCTAATTTGTCAGATAAAGTATTGGTACCCCAGCTTTTTTTTCATTTCCATTTACCTGAAAAACCATTTTTTATCTCTTCATGCTTAGTCTATATCTATCTTTTTTTCTGAGGTGGGTTTCTTGTAGCTAGCAGGTATATGGGTCATGTTTTCTTATCCAATCCGTTACCCTATGTCTTTTGATTTTGGAGCATTTAATTCATTTACATTTAAAGTTATTATTGATAGGTACTTATTTGTTGTCATTTTTATTCTTTACCCCTGTGTTCCTTCATCACTTCCTATTTCTTTTCTTTTTTTTTTTTTTTACAGCAGATCCTTTAGCATTTCTTCCATTTCTGGTTTGGTGGTGATAAATTCCCTTAGTCATTTTTTTGTCTGTGAAACTCCTGATTTCACCTTCAATTTTGATTGATAGCCTTGCTGGGTACAGTATTCTTATATTCAGACTCTTCCTTTGCATGACTTTGTATATTTCATTCCATTCTTTCCTGGCCTGATGAGTTTCTGTTGAGAAATCAGTCACTAGTCTGATGGGGATTCCTTTGTAGGTGATTTTCTGTCTCTGACCACTTTTAAGATTTTGTACTTTGTCGATGGTGTTTGCCAGTTTAATAATGTGCCTTGGCGTGGATCTTTTGGGGTTCATTTTGCTTGGGACTCTGTGCGCTTCTTGGGTTTGTGTGAGTTTTTCCTTCCCTATATCAGGGAAGTTTTCTGTCATTATTACTTCAAACAAGTTTTCTATTCTTGCTTAGTTTCCTTTCCTTCTGGAACCCCTATATGTGATTGTTGTTTTGTTTCATGTTATCCCAAAGTTCCTTAGATTCTCCTCCTGCTTTTTAATTTTTTTTTCTAGAAGTTGCTCTACTTGGGTATTTTTTCCTTCCTTGTCTTCTAGCTCACTGATGTGGTCCTCTGCTACTTCTAGTCTACTTTTTATGCTTTCTATTGAGGTCTTTACAGAAGCAATGCCATTTTTTATTTTTTCTTGGTTCTTCATTTCCTCTTGGTTCTTATACCAATTTGTCTTCCATTTTTTCAGCCACCTTATGACCATTTCTCCGAATTCTTTCTCTGGGATGTTGCTTGCTTCCATTTCATTTACTCCCCTTTCTGGTGATGCCTGCTTTTCTTTCATATGCAAGCTGTTTCTTTGTCTCTCCATGGTCTCTCTTCTCCAGGTGTCTGGTTATGTAGTTCTGTACAGCAGAGAGACAAATTAGGGGATAGGAGAGAAAGAAGAAGAGAGAAAAGAAGAAAAAAGAAAAGAAAGCAGTGCCAAAATGAAATTGGTAGAAGGGAGGGAAAAAAAAAAGGTAAGAGAGAAAAGAAAGAATAAGAAAGAGAAGGGGAACAAATTACATATATGGAGAGTAAAGTCCAATAGAACAGCCACTAATCCGAACAAATGCCCGCAACAGGTACCTGGAGATTAATACAAATTACAAACAACTAATATCAAGGGAGGCGAGGGAAAACATAAGTAAAATACAAACAAAAACAAAACAAAAAGAATAAGCAAAACAGTCTCACACAAAAGTATAAAAAATTGATATAATCAACATTCAAGCAAACAAAAACAAAAGGACAGAGAAATACAATGTTTTGGATAGTGAAAACAGATGAGAGAGGTGTATGGACTTGGGACAGGGGATTGGGAATTAAGTATATAAGTAGGGTGAAATTTTAATGGGGTATAAGGAAAGAATAGGGAAAATCTAAAGTAGGAAAAGTGTAAGAGAAACAGGACAACAAAAGGGGAAGAATTAGAGTGATGGCATAAAGGTAGAGTTGAGATAGAATAAAATGATGCTAAATCAAAGATGAAAGTAGAATATAGAACTCTAATCCCAAAGTAAAATAAAGAGAAAATAAAATGACACTTTCGTTTTTCAAAAAGGTAAAGTTGTAGTAGTAATAATACTGATTGAAAATAAAAAATGTAATAATTAAAAAGTTAAAATCAAGTGTGGAAAAAAAATTTCTTAAGTAAAAAGTGAAAAAATAAAAAAATATAGAATGTGCAGTAGTGAAGGTCATTCACTTCCTTTTTTGTTCTGTTTGGCACACCTGTTTTCCAGTGGGGTCAGTATTGCAGTTCCTTGTGTTTCACTGGTGCTCAGTGTTGTAAGCCAGTGCTGGTTTTTAAGCAGGTGGTTTGTCTTAATCTCTTTATTCTTTTATTTGTGATTACAAAAGAGTCAATTTGTGAGTCAGCCCCTGGGTGGCAGTGTTTCTGTATTGACCTCCAGATATGTAGGTCCTCTCTAGCCTGTGCTTATATCCTGCTTTCCCTGTGGCACTCAGTACTGGTTTGTGGGAGTGGGCTGCCCCAGAGCTGCTTCTCTGAAGGTCACTTCTCTCTTTGATCCCCAGGTTCCAGAGAAACAACTTTCCCCTGCAATCTCCCAGGGTATTCCTAAGTGGATGATCCTATGTATGGGGCTTAGCAATCAGAAGCAAGGATCTGAAGACGAAAGAGTGCAAGTTTGTGCAGTCCCCCTACCCCACTCTTGTCTAAGCAGCCGGCACACTTTAATAACTCCAGGCTGTCCTTTTGCATAAGATCAAAATGGGTTACTTTCTAGAGATCCTCTCTCTTAGCAGCTCTGAGGACCCCCTTCCACATTCAGGGATCACATAAGACCCAACGGCCATGGATTTCTAGGTGCTGATTTCCCCTGGACCTTCAGCTCCCACCATGCACGAGTTTTCTCTGTCCTGTGGGACCAAAGACTTCACCTTATCCCAGGCAAAATCCGACCTTTCCGTGTGGAGTGTAGAGCTCCTCTGAATCCGAGTGTTTGCGCCAATTAGGGACCGATGTTCTGGGGCTCGCAGTTGTTTGGTGGGTGCCGCAGTTGTATATTTTCTGGCTTCTGTAAACATCCACTTTCCCCTTCAAGATGGCACAATCTCTGTGTCCGAGCTGATGGCTCTGGAAGAAAAACCCAGCAGCAGTGGGGCCTGCCTGGTCAGGGGATCCTCGACCAACAGTCTGCCACCTTCTGGAGTATAGCTGTCCCTTAACTCGCCAACAAGCATTTCCAATGCGGCCCTCAGCTGTTCTCTCTGTCTGCTCAGGGACAAGGCTTGGGACACATCAGTGTATTCCACCCCCATGCCATCCCCATCCCCCACTAAACAAGTCCTAATACATTTAGGATAATTGAAATTATACAGGTATATTTAGTGATCTCAATGAAATTAAATTGGGGGGGAGGGCAGAAAAACAACCCAAAAGTTACTAGAAAATCCTAAATGTTACAGTCTTATATAATAAAAAGCTAATATGCAAATGGTTGCCACGCCTTCACACCATCAAGCCCATCTCAGACAACACTTGGGAGAAAGGAATGGGAACCAGCCAGGCTGTAGCCTGAGAGAGGGCCAAGCCACTCACCCAGCAGTCCTGGGTGCCAATGGCTGCGCCTGTGCTGCAGCCCAGGAGAGGGACAAGTCACTCATGTTGCGGTCCCAGGTGCCAGAGTTAGGGCTGCGGCCCAGGAGAGGGACAAGCCACCTGCCCCGTGGTCCCAGGAGCCTGTAGGTGTGGCCTAGGTGAAGCTCTCACCCATGTTCCTCTGCAGCTGTGGCCAGCCAGAGGGAGGGGAGCATGGGTCCTGGGTGCCTGTGACGGACTGGAGAGAATCCTGGGTTCTTGGTGTGGGGTGAGGCAGAGGTGGTTAGGAGTGATCAGGCTAGCAGGGGAGCAGTTAGGGGTGATCAGGCGGGCAGGAAGAGGTGGTTAGGAGCGATAGGCAGGCAGGCGAGTGGTTAGGAACCTGTGGCCCCAGATTGTAAGAGGCAGTTGGACATCTTCTGAGGAGTCCCGGATTGGAGAGGGTGCAGCCTGGGCTGAGAGAAACCTCCCTCCCAAGCATGAATTTCGTACACCAGGCCTTTAGTTAAATAATAAAATTAAAAGGAAAAATACTGATGGTTAAAGAATAAATAACTGGAAGAGTCAGAAAATATTTTGAATTGAATGATACTTTAAACCAGTGATGGGCAAACTGTGGCTCGTGAGCTGTGGTTTACTGCTCTGTTGACTAATGAGTTTCTTGACCACTGACCTAGACTCTCGATTTCAATAATTACAGGCTGTTGTTATTCCTTGTGATTAAGCCTCTATCCCAGTGGTTGGCAAACTCATTAGTCAACAGAGTGGAAAACTGCTACTCAGGAACAGCAGTTTGCCAACTACTGCTTTAAACAATTCATAGGATATAGCTAAAGAAGTATTTAGAGGTAAATTCATAATATAAAAATTCCTATATTAGGAAATAGTAATATTAAAATTCACCTTAAGAAATTAGAAAGAGTACATTAAACCCAAAATAAATTGAAGGAAGAGAATAATAAAGAGTGAAAATTAATGAAAAAGAAAATGGATAAGTAATAGAGCAATTCAGTGAAACCAAATGGTGATTCTTTGAAAAGACTGATCAAGAATAAAAGGGGAAAATTCAAACTATTTGGAATGAAAGAAGGCCACCATTATAGATTCTAAAAAAAAATAAAATAAAATAAGGTGACTAATATGAAAATTTTTTTTTTCTGAATTAATCAGACTAGTTAGTTAGAAAGAAGCATTTCAAAGTCAAAGATAAGATAAGAGTAGAACAAAAACAAGCTAAGAATAGAACAAAATTTCCTCAGGTTGATAACAGTGTCTATAGAAACCTAATTGGCATCATATTTAATACATGAATAACCCAATTTAAAAGTGGGCCAAAGAGCCCTGGCTGGTTTTGCTCTGTGGTTAGAGCATTAGCCCTGGCACTAGCCTGGTTGGGGAATGGGTGGGAGGCAATCAATTAATGTGTTTTTCTCACTTTTGATGTTTTTCTCTCTTTTTCTCCCCTTCCTTCCCTCCCCTCTACTCTCTCTAAAAATCAATGGGAAAAATATCCTTTGGTAAGAATTAATTCTCTCTCCCCAACCCCCCAAAAATTAAAGTGGGTAAAAGAATGAAAAAAACCCATCACAAAAGAAGATAAATGAATGGCCATAAACACTAAAAATTTATGAGCCTCTTTGGTCATCAGGGGAATGCAAATAAAACCACCAGACACCACCGGATCTCTTCTAGATTGGCTAAAATTAAGACTGACAATACTGTATGTTGGTGGGTTATGTAGCAACTAGAGCTCTCAAACATTGTTTTCTTTTAAGCATTGAAAATCAATTTTTTAAATTAAAATTTACTATCTGTTGAAGCATACAGTTTCCATATAACCCAGCAGTCTTACTCTTAGTTAATGAAAAAGATAAAGAGTGATGAATATATGTCCATAAATCTTTTGTACATGAGTGTTCATAGTAGTTTTATTGATGGTAGCTGGAAACAGTGAAAATAGCCATCAATATGTAAATGAAAAGAATTGTAATATATACATATAGTGAAAAACTAGTCAGTAATGAAATGGAATAAACTATTGAAGCATACAACTACATGGATTACCAAAAGCATCAATACTGAGCAAAAGAAGCTAGGCAAGAAAGAGTACATACCATATGATTCAACTTATATAAAGGTCTAGAATAGGCAGATCTATAATCTGTGATCATAAAATCAAGTCATTGGTTGTCTCGGGTGAGGGGGTTGACTGCAAAGGAACTTGAGGGAACTTTTTGGATTTGATATTTTAATTGGGGTGGAGGTTATACAGTGTATACATATTCAAAACTCATCCAAGTATAAATGGCTGCATTTTATTGTATATAAGTTATATTATAAAAGCTGATGAAGTTGATTTTTAAAAAGTTAAATATTTATTTCCTCTAACAGTTTTCTAGATTTCCTTTTGAAGAAAAAGTTGATTACATAATGTCCTCTAGAGGTTTTTTCCTAGCTTACAAGTGTTCATTGAATAACATGTCTAATTTCCTCAGGTTGATGCAGAACATCTGTAACAGCCTAACCACTGAGCAACTAGCCAGGGCTCTTTTACCCACTTTTAGATTGGGTTGTTCATGTATTAACTATGATGCTGGCTAGGTTTCTATAGATCAGCGGTTCTCAACCTTTTTTAATGCTGTGACCTTTTAATACAGATCCTCATGTTGTGGTGACCCCCAATCATAAAATTATTTTCGTTGCTACTTCATAACTATAATTTTGCTACTGTTAATGAATCATAATGTAAATATCTGTGTTTTCCGATGGTCTTAGGCTCTACAGCAGCGGTTCTCAACTTGTGGGTCGCGAAAATAAGTTTATGATTGGGGGTCACCACAACATGAGGAACTGTATTAAAAGGTCACAACATTAAAAAAGGTTGAGCCGAGACCGGTTTGGCTCAGTGGGTAGAGCGTCGACTTGCAGACTGAAAGGTCCCATGTTCGATTCTGGTTGGGGGCATATACCTTGCTTGCAGGCACATCTGCACTGTGGGGCGTGCAGGAGGCGGCTGATCGATGTCTCTCTCTCATCAATGTTTCTGACTTTCTATCTCTCTCCCTTCCTCTCTGTAGAGGATCAATAGA
>PVJN01050304.1:0-14895 GCA_004026805.1 Lasiurus borealis
CCTAGTCACCCATTGCTGCAACCCCTGCTAGTTTTGTTGCCCTCAACTGCTCCCCCTCGCCAGCTTAGTTGCCCATAAACTACCTCCCTCCACTGGCTTCATAGCCCCTCACTGCCCCCACTGCCAGTCTGGTAGACCCAAACTGCCCCCGCACCCCCGCTGTAGGCCTGGTAGCCCCATGCAGCCTGTGGCTGTCATTTGGTTGCCCCTCACTGACCCCACTGCCAGTTTGATTGCCCCATACAGCCTCCCTCTGC
This sequence comes from Lasiurus borealis, assembly GCA_004026805.1. NCBI lineage: Eukaryota > Metazoa > Chordata > Mammalia > Chiroptera > Vespertilionidae > Lasiurus > Lasiurus borealis. The sequence continues at coordinate 258 of PVJN01050304.1, forward strand.
TGGCCTGGAAGCTTCTTACTGCACCCATAGCTTATCTGGTCACCTCTAACTGCCTCCCTGCACTCCTGGTAGCCCATGCAGCCTCCTGCTCCGTCATTTGGTCACCCCTCACTGCCCACAACCCGTCAATCTGGTCGCCCCCAACAGCCCCCAGTGGTCTTGGTAGCCCACGCAGTCTGCTGCTCAGTTGTTTGGTCATCACTCACTGCCACCCCTGGCCTGGTCATACCCCACTGCCCCACTGTGGACCTGGTCTCCACACGCAGTTCACTACTCAGTCTTTTGGTCACCCCTCACCAACCCCTCTGCTGGCCAGGTCTCCCCATGCAGCCAGCTGCTCAGTCCTTTGTTCGCACCTCACTAAACCCCTGCCGACCTGGTGCTCAGTCATTTGGTCACCCCTAACTACCACCTCCTGCTGAGCTTGTTGCCCCCAACTTCCCCCCTGCTGATCTGGTCACCCCTAATGTCACCCTGCAGTCCTAGTAGCCCCCAGATGCCCTACTCTGCTGGTCAGGTCACCCCTCACTGCCCTCCCCTGCTGGTCTGGTCTCCCTCAACTGTGCTGCCTGGTTCTGGTAGCCCCACACAGCCTTCTGCTCAGTTGTGTGGTTGCCCCTAAGTAACTTCCCTACTGGCCTATTCACACTCAACTTCCTTCACTGCGGTCTGGGTCACCCAATGCAGCCTGCTGCTCAGGCATTTGGTTGCCCCTCACTGCTCCCCCTTCTGACCTGGTCACTCCCAACTGCCCCCTTGCCAGCCTGGTAGCTCCACATGGCTTGCTGTTCAATCATTTGTTCATCCCTCACTAACCCCCGAAGGCTTGGTCACCCCACTCTGCCTGTTTGATCATATGTTTGGTTATTTTGGATGTGATGGTCTCTTAGCCTTTTATATATATATAGAGAGAGACTAGAGGTCTGGTGCATGAAATCTGTGCACTGGTGTGGTCCCGAGGCCTGGATGGAAATCAAAGTGTGACCATCTGGCATGGAAGGGCAGGTCCCAGATGACCTCTGGGCTCTGGGCATCACCTGGGCCCTTGCAAAACCCCCATCCCCCTGAGTCATGGTGCCCGAGTCCCCACATGGAGATGCGGTGAGTCCGGATACCGTGGGCTGGGGAGCAGTGTGGGCCTCTGGGCCACTCAGCAGTGCCACACAGAAGCCACGTGGGCACCACACTCTCTCCCAACCAGCCTCACAGACCATCTCCTGCATGAACCCATGAGGAGCCTGACAGGCCCTCGTGGTTCTGGTAGCTATGGCCCAGCTCACCCAGAGGAAGCCACATGGGTAAAGGATGGACTCCTCATAGGCACCAGGAACCTGAGTGTGGGGGCTTCCCTTGGTGCATGAGCCCTTGCATTTTGGAGGAGGGTAGCAGAGGGAGTGAAAGCACCTCTGTCTCCATCACCCCCTCCCCCAGGTAGCTAGAGAGAGGTTTCAGCCCCCCCCCCCCCACCTGGGTGCCATGGGGGGTTGGTCACTGCCACCCACCCCCAGTTCTTCATCCCATCCCAGGGCCTAGCCTCAATCAGGCAGTCAGGGCCTGCTGGCCACTGGTCACCATCTGGGGGGCAGTCTGGGCCAGGTTCCCTCCCTCCCCGCATCCTCAGTGCCAAGAAGCTGAGTGGGGGCCCCAACACCACCGCCATTGGTTGCTATCTGCAGGGCGATCGGGCCCCTACTCACACCTGCCTTGGCCTGGTGCCGCCTGCTCATCGTCTGCACCAACTTGCCATGGTCCCGCTCTCATTGGGGCCCAGAGAGGACAGCAGCACCTCTACTGTTGCCCACTGCCAGTACCATATCACTGATGCCCACCATGCTCCACGCCATCCCTTCGTGGTCAGCACATGTCATAGTGTGTGGCCAAACTTCCAGTTGAACAATTTGCATATTAGGCTTTTATTATATAGAATAGTGAAGTATCAGAAAGGAAACATAAGAAAATGATCTTATTTACAATTGGATACCCTTGCCAGTGTATCTCAGTTGGTTGGGTGTCATCACATGCACCAAAGGATTGTCAGTTTAATTCTCAGTCAGGGCACATGCCCAAGTTGTGAGCTTGATACCTGGTAGGGGGCATGCAGGATGCTGCTGATAGATGTTGATCTCACATCTATGATTCTTTCTCTCTCTCGCTTCTTTTCTCTCGAAAAAGCAATAAAAATATTTTTTAAATATGCCCAGAGGTGAATTTAACCAAAGATGTAAATGACTTGTAGTCATAATATTAAAGACACTGAAGGAAAAAATTGAAAAATATACAAAAAAGTGGAAGAACATATGGACAGGAATAATTAATATCATTAAGATGTCCATACTACCCAAAGCAATCTATAAATTCAATGTAATTCCTATTAAGATACCAATGACATATTTTATATAACTAGAACAAAAGTCCCAAAATGTATATGGAACCACAAAAGACAATGAATAGAGCCAATAATCTTGAGGAAAAAGAATAAAGTGGATACTATTACACTATACTACAAGGCCATAGTAATCAAAACAGCATGGTTCTGGCATAAAAACAGACAGATAAATGTAACGAAACAGAGAGCCCAGAAATAAACCCACACCTTTGTAATCAGTTAATATTTGACAAAGGAGGAAAGAATATACAATGGGGATAGATTGGCCAATAATTGGTGCTAGAAAAACTGGACAGATACATGCAAAAAAGTGTAACCAGACCACTTTCTCCCACCATGTACAGATAGACTAAAGATTAAATGCTTTCCCTGATTTGTGTGGCTCAGTTGGTTGGAGTTTTGTCCCATCCACCAAAAGGTTCCAGGTGCAATTCCCTGTCAGGGCACATACCTAGGTTACCAGTTTGATTCTCATTCAGGGTGGGTATGGGGGACACCCTATTGATGTTTTTCTTTATCATATTGGTTCACATTTCTCTCTCTCTCTCTCTCTCTCTCTCTCTCTCTCTCTCTCTCTTTCTCTCTCTCTCTTCCTTCTTCTCCCTCTAAAATCACTAAAAAAGACTTAAATGTTAGATTCACACCCATAAAATCCTACAAGAAAACGTAGGCAGTAAATTCTCTGATATTTCTCTTAGCAATATTTTTTCTGATATATCTCCTTGGGCAAGAGGAAAACATAAATAAGTGGAACTGCATCAAACTACAAAATTTTTTAATAGCAAAGGTGACCATCAACAAAATGAAAAGTCAACCCATTGAATGGAGATCATAATTACATCTGATAAGGGTTTAATATTTAAAATTTATAGAGGACTTATAAAATTCAACACTGAAAAACAAATTTAAGAAATGAAAAAAGCACCTGAATAGAAATTTTTCCAAAGCGTGCATATAGATGGCCAGAGGACATGAAAAGATGATCAATGTCACTGATCATCAGATAAATGCTATACCCACCACATGTTTACTTAAATTTACATTTTACTATATTTTTCTGATCACATATCTTTCCATCTATATTGTAGACATTAATATATTTTATTTTTGTATATATAGCCCAGAATCACAGTAAATTCTGTGAGAATATATACTCTCTCTCTCTTTTTATAAATCCTCACCTGGGTATATGATTTTAGATTATCAATCAGTTGCCTCTTATAGGTATCCATATCAGGGATTGAATCCCTAACTGGGTTATGTACTTTGGGAATTAAACCCACAACCCTTTGGTGCATGGAAAGATGCTTCAACCAACTTAACCACACTGGTCAAGGCAGAATATATAGTCATTTAACTATTTTGACACAGGATCTATGCATTTAACTTGTGCAAGATATTTGAATATGTTTTTAAAAGTATATTTTGAACCTAGCTAGTTTGGCTCAGTGGATAGAGCATAAGTCTGTGGACCAAAGGGTTCTGTGTTCAATTCCAGTTAAAGACACATACTTTGGTTGCAGGCTTCTCCTGGCCTGGGCCCTGGTCAAGCCTCCAAGGTCTGTGCAGGAGGCAACCAATTGATGTTTCTCTCACATCAATGTTTCACTCTGTCTTTCCCTCTCTCTTCCACTGTCCCTAAAAATAAATGGGGAAAAAATATCTTCAGGTGAGGATTACTTAAAAAAGTATATCCTAAATAATAAGGAGGTAATATGCTAATTAGACCAAATATCAGAATGATCTTCTGGACAATCTTCTGGACAAAGCCAGGCTGCGAGGGCCAGCCAAGTCTACCAAGAGCTGCGTGGGCCGGTCTAGGCTGCGAGAGGCTGTGAGGGCCAAGTCCTTGCGTGAATTTCGTGCATTGGGCCTCTAGTTATGATATAGTGTCTTAAAATTTTATAAACGGAAATGTTATGTTCCAAATTAAGTAATTTTAATTGTTTGTTGAAATGGAATTTCCAAGGATGGTAATTATTTTTTGAAAATCTGAAATCTCTAAACACATCTTTAAAACCAATTAGCACTCAATAAATTGTCCAAGTTAGAGTTTCGTGATCAGATTTCTTTTATTTAGGTTCCGCAGTTGTTTTCCTGCAAGTGAAGATGAAACACAAGTTTTACAATAGTTTCTCAAATTAAAAAAAAATAAAAGTATGACCAATTTGGACAGTAATTTTATTCGATATTTTCTATAATTTACTCTTAAACTTCTTCCCCTCTTTAATCACTTTTCTAGAGATAGTCAATGAAAAAATTCTCCTGTCAATTATTATTCCCTTCTCTTGAAGAGCTTGGTCTCAGCATTTTTGCTCTTTCTGTGCCTGATGATAAATCTTCAAAATATTATCATAAATTGCCTTTATCTTCAAGAGTCCCCAGAACACTAAAAATCCTCTTAATTTCCCCCACTTTTTTCTTGAGAGTGGAATTACTTGTAAAAGAGTCAGGATATATTTTCCACGTGATGTTTTTGCTCAGTCTGAAATTTTTATTCAAGCAAACTGTGAAAATAAGATTTGTGGTATATAAACACAGTATATCTTCCTAGAACTCTTTTGCCTTTAATTGTGTGAAGAACTCATAAAATAAATGAAATTCCAATTAATTCCAATAAATGTGATGTCCTCATATTTAATCTTCTATTAAGCAGAATTTCAAAAAAAATCACAAAGATATATATTACAAATACACAAATTCTTCCCAACACATTATAGACTGTAATAAATTAAAATCAATCATGTATTTTATAATGCACAATACTGTTAAGGCATCAATCAGCTGATCTGATAATCTATTAAACTATAAGAAGTTTTTCATTTAGATGAGAGCTTTGGGTAAACTGCATACTCGAGCTATTCAGCAACACAAATATACTTAGCAGGAAGCTGCTCAAGTATTGCTGTCATATTGGCACTTCAGGAGAAAGAGCTATCATGTTGATAGGTTTTAACTTAAAAGGGAGGCATTTTATGAGATTATAAATATTGTTTTCACTAACAGATTCAAAACAGTGTATGAGCTTGTACATGTTGCATAATATAATCTTTCCATTTATATCATTGAGTTAGATTTCAATAGGGATCCAAACATGGAGGATTTTATAGGCAAATTTTGAAAAACTCTGGAAAATAATATTTTGGAGTTTCTTATTTCTTTCCTCTAGAAAAGCTCATATTTTTGAGAATTTGAACAAAAAAATCACAGCAAAAGAGACAAGAGTTTGAATATACTCTGTCTTTCTATGGAACTATCTAATCACAAATCCAGAGAAGAGGCTTCTTTTAAAGTAAAGCATACAATGAATATAACATGACAATCCGCTAAGGGCTGGAATGCATAATAAAAGTAGAGAGACAGCCCTTGCCCTCAAGTCCTAAGGCTTGAGATCCAGTTTGGAACATGTAAGGTTTTTGTTTCAGCCATTTGATTGAATTCTCGCTACAAGATGAACTGCAAGACCCGCCAGTTGGTCCAATCACTTAACTTGCAATCAAATGGGCAGGGGATGACTTATTCTCTTGAATATCATCAGAGCTGCTGCTGTGGGATGGGTCAACGGGTTTCCCATTTTTATTAGAGCAGGCTGTTAGTTGAAAGCGCATGCCCTCTCTTTATAATTTGCTGTCTCCTTGTATCCATTATTCTCACTGACGCTCCCCTTCTGTTTTCAGGACGAATGCAATCTTACTCATTTCCATAAGGTTGAGATAGAAATACATCACAAAGACATACTTCTGTTTCCACTCGGGGATATAGGTCAGCATGCTGGCACTTATCTTTCTTCCTGTGAGCTGTCACTATCTAATTCTGGTTGCTTCACAATTTGTGGACAAGCAGTGAAGATACAACTGTCTTGTGGAAGGGGAGGCATGCTATTTGTCTGCTTGAGGAATTTGGTCATTTCTCTGACCAAATTTGGTCATTTTCTCATGAGATGCATGAGACAGAATTCTGGGAGCCAAAAGTTCAAAATCAGTTTCGCCAGGCAAAATGATGTCAAAGACCCAGCTCCTTCTGTAGCCTCTAGACCAGTGGTCCTCAACCTTCCTAATGCCACGTCCCTTTAATGTAGTTCCTCGTGTTGTGGTGACCCCCAACCATAAAATTATTTTCGTTGCGTAGAATTATTTGGTTGGGGGTCACCACAACATGAGGAACTGCATTAAAGGGACTTGGCATTAGGAAGGTTGAGAACCACTGATCTAGACCAAGCATATCAAACTCGCAGCCTGCAGGCTGCATGTGGCCCACAATGAAGATTTATGCAGCCCAGACATTATAATGGTGTGTAAGAAACATTTTGATAAAAATTTATAATTTAATTTTTATAATATCCTGTTATACATAATTATTAATAATGAACTACGTTTGCTAATGACTAATTACTATAATTGTGTTGTGTTCATTTCCCTTACATGCCTTATGCACCATTTCTATCTACTAATACCAGCAGCAAATATTGTAGCAGCAGGTTGCCACGCCATCAGTTTTGCACTGACTTGTTTGGCGCGCACAACAGGAAATATGGCGCTTTCGTAGAACAAGAAAAATAGGTTTATTTGCGTAATGCTTATTAATTTGGGCAGTTATTCAGTGTCTGGTAAGTTAATGTTCAAGAAAAAAAATATTAAGTTTTATTAAAATGTTCCATTCTTTTCTGTTAACAATGACTCATTTATTTCAGTCTTTTGTATTCAGCATGTCTCTATCAAAATAAACCTACGTTTCTATGAAAATGTAACCTTTTTTTTTTTTTTTTTTTTTTTTGCGGCCCACATAAACCTAAACCTTGTTTATTCGGCCTGTGTTAGCCTTTGAGTTCGACATGATTGCTCTAGAGAGAATCAGATACCCTGTCTTTCTAGCCTTCAGACACTCCATGTATCCATTACTCCTAGTACCTTCCTCTAGCTTCAAAGCCAAAAGTGTGGTATTCTCACATCTCTTTCTCTGTCCCTCTGCTTCAGTCTTCCATGTGATTTTAAATGCAAGTATTTAATTTCTTTAAGTGTCCTCCAACTCTATGTCTACTCATATTTCTTCCTCAGATTATGACCTTCTCCCCATAATTCAACTGAACCCAGGCACTAAGTTACCTGTTTACTTATTCCTTTCATAAAGATAACTCTACTTTTACATATTGGGCACTGCCTCCCTATAACCTCTGTAAAATATAATACTTTCTTGGCTCATTAATAATTCAAATAGCTACTTACTTACTTGCTTCCCCCTTGGAATAATCTGATCCCATCCAATATTTGAAGTTTTCCATGTTGTCACCTTCTCTTTAGTGAAAGCTAGAAGGGTTCGGTCTTCTATGAAAATAAGATAGAAGAACACAATTTTAGGCTGTAAGCTAACAACATAATAAATAACATAACCCAGCTGTTCATAATCATGAGAAGTAGTAGTTCTATTGTGTCATAATCTATAGTATCTGCCATGAATACAGTTGTAGGTTCTAGCAGGAAGAAAAACAAAACTATTTCACTTGACTTCAACCCTAGTCCTGTCTCTTGGTGAAAGCCTGTAAGAATTATAAGAAATGGGTATGGCTTTACATCACATTACTACTTACTATTAGCCCACAGATTTTTCCATTATGATGTCATCAGAATGAAGGAAAGCAGTAACCGGGGAAACCTGAGATAGCGCATGCAGTTTAACCATGACCAAAACCTCCTCCAACCATGTTCCTTGCTCAGTTTACTTTTATGGTCACATGAATATGCAAATATAAAGTATATTTCTCCTTGTATTGCTTTTATCTTCATTCCTTGCTGACCAATATCCTATCAAAGAGGGAATATGCTAATTGACCCTCACACTGTTGCAAAGATGGAGGCACCCCAGCCAATAAAGAAGGAATATGCTAATTAACAGACTGAGCAATATGGGCCAGACACACCCTTGAGCCCTCCTGTGGTTCCTCCCCAGCTGGCCAGCCTCCCAAGACCCTCCTAGGCCCCAACTGTTCACTGGTGGGATTTTTAGGTCTGGCCTGTACCCTCTCACAATCTGGGACCCTTCAGGGGGATGTTGGAGAGCTGGTTTTAGCCCTATCCTGCAGGACAGACTGAGGGACCCCTCTGTTGCACAAATTCATGCACTGGGCCTCTCATATTAAATAATTCCACCCATTTTCTTTTACTTTTTCAAATGCAGTTTATAAAAAATGTAGAGTTGTTATTGGCAGGGTGTCCTCTGTGTCCCCACCTGTTACTGGTGAAGTGGAGCTCTTGGGGTGCCATGGGGAATGAAAATTCCTGAGGCCCCCACAAGAAGATGAAGTATCATGGAAAGCTTTATTTCTATGGAATTATATTCCGGGAATTACAAGGTCCCATTTCCCTCTGTACCGCCATGGAAAAAGTCTTCCATGTGTGTCTTCCAAAGGGTTAGAATTAAAGCCAGTTCCCAGAGTCTTTGCTCCATATTAAAGCAGATTTAAGTAGAGAGTGAAGGAAAAGGAATCTGCACAAGTTCATTCTAAGCAGTGGCAAGTAACACATAAAATAAACCAAATATTAACACTATTCAGATGAGAGAGTTTAAGTGAGATACTATCCACCAGGAGTCACAACTAGAAGGACAATTGTGTCTTTGAATAAGTTGCAAGAGTTCAGTCATGAAAAGAGGAGCTACTCTAGGTATTCTTATTGCTTAGCGTGGACTGGAACTAAAGTGGATCTGCCAGTCTGGTCTGGAAATAGGATCTTGGAAAGTCACAAGAAAATCATTTTTGGGACACATGGAGGGGGATTTCAGGTGTAGTGGCAAGATTTATTGGAGGGACATGCAGTCATAAATGCCCCTGGAAATGCTGCCACACTACTTCATCCTGTACCAGGTGGCTCAGCTCCCCCATACTGTGAAATGAGTCTATCCTCTGGGGCTGCAGATCTGTACTTGCTCCCCACCAAGCCCAGAAGGGCTAGGACCCATACCTGCCATGCCAGAACCCTGATATTTCAGGCTCTAGTAGTGCAGGGCTACAGAGCGAGTGTGCACTCCAGGCCTCTATTAAGTTTCAATTATATTTACTTGGGCTTGGGAGAGAGTTTTACTTTAAAACTATCGAGTGCCGAGACTGGTTTGGCTCAGTGGATAGAGCGTCGGCCTGCAGACTGAAAGGGCCCGGGTTCGATTCTGGTCGAGGGCATGTACCTTGGTTGCGGGCACATCCCCAGTGTGGGGCGTGCAGGAGGCGGCTGATCGATGTCTCTCTCTTATCGATGTTTCTGACTTGCTATCCCTCTCCCATCCTCTCTGTAAAAAATCAATAAAATATATTTAAAAAAAAATAAAAAATAAATAAAACTATCGAGTTTTCTTTCTAATTATTCAGGAGCTTGTACTGGGCCCTGCCTTACCCGATACCTTTTCTGGATCAGTTTTGTGCCCTTATCCTATCCTATTCTTTTCCCAGATTTTCCCAAGCTAGATTCCTCCCCTTTATGGCGGTGATTTTGGCTTCTGTGCATGCCTCATACCAGTAGTTTTACCTCATCATCTGGCTTCTACTGTGCAGAGAAATTTCCCCTTTACTGATTCTCCCTCCCCACAACCATTTTAATCTATGGGAAAGAGCTAGCTGTTCCCTGGGAGAGTAGAAAGGTAGCATTTCTTGTCAGTTTGGATGCCCAGAGTGACTGTGAAGTTGCCCCTTTCTAGTTAATTCAGCTTAGTGTCTGATTCCATTTGCTTCCTTCCTTTGTTAATAACTAACTAATCACCTACTGTAACATGATGAGTAAAAATACTTTTTTTAAAATTTTATTGATTTTTTTACAGAGAGGAAGGGAGAGAGATAGAAAGTCAGAAACATCGATGAGAGAGAGACATCGATCAGCCGCCTCCTGCACGCCCCACAGTGGAGATGTGCCCGCAAGCAAGGTACATGCCCCTGACGGGAATCGAACTTGGGATCTTTCAGTCCACAAGCCAACGCTCTATCCACTGAGCCAAACCCGTCTTGGCAAAAAAAAAAAAAAACAAAAAAAAACACAAAAAAAAACAAAAACAAAAAAAACAACTTTTAATATAGGGAAGTAGAGGCTTATAGAACTATTGGAATCCTGGGGAGAAAAGAAGAGAGCAATAGCTAATTTTCAGGAAATAATAGAGAAATAGGGTATTATAGGGTCCTTGTATCAATAACTTTAGCTGCCTTCGATTCCAAAAGAATATGTTTCATAGGCTGCCAATATCTAAATCTCTACCCACACATACCACTAGAGGATAATAGCTTCTCTTTCTCATCCATCTCCCAAATCTCATTTGAGTATCTCAAAGAAGGAGAATATAATCCAGAATCACAGAGGCAAGTGATCTTGAAAAGTCAGTTTCTGGGTGATGCAGAGAAGAATGAAAAGGAGGGTCCAAGTTACCCAGAGGAAAAAAAATATTCCAGGAAACTCAACAATGTCAGATTATTAACATTTTTGAGTATTTTGTATATGTTGGCACTACATTAGATATTTTATATGCCTTGTCTCCTTTAATGTAAGGTAGGTTTTATTCTTGTTGTACAGATAGGAAATATGAGACCCAGTGGGTCAGGGTTGATCAACGTTACATGGTTAATAAATGCAGAAATGATGACAGGAATCCAGGTCTATATTCAAAACCCCGCATATTCCAACTGATTACTCACATTACACGACACCGGAGAAAAGACAAGTGGGCATCTAGAACAATAGTATGCATGCCTTTTTATGTTTATAATTTTTATTACAAGCTTGAACATCAAATCCTTATAAATGACAAGTACACTCTGATAGGCTTTATCTTTCCAACCTGCTGCACAGCTCTGACCACTGCTGTCATGTGACTTATTCAGAAGGGAAGATTCTTTAAGGTTACCTGAACCCATGTTTTCCTGTAAAATCACAGACTTGAGTAAATTTCTCAAAAAAAAAGGGGGATTTTCTAGTAGTATATATTTTAGGATAGCTTGTTATTTAATCAGCTGCCAAAAAAATCAGGATTCATTTCAACCCTGAAAAATCTGTATTGTGACCTAACCAAGATAAATGCATGTCTAGTTTGTTGGATTAGGTTAACTCTACAGATTGGAATATTTTGTGTATCTGCAACGTGGCCACATTATATTAATTAGACAGTTGTCCATGATCTCCTATTGAGTGTTTTACTTATATCAACAAACACAATGTTAATTTTGCTGCTCTAATTCTCAAGCATCGAACTATTTTCATATTATGATTATTTTGATTATTTAATGACCTGTTCTTGGATGCATTTTTAATGGAATAGGAAACTTTCCATTCCAAAATAAATTATGGAAATTACATTTCAAACTAGCTTTAATTAAACTCTGATTTTTTTTTAAATAAAAATTACTTCATTTTCGTAAGATTTGAGTTATGATTATGTTTAGATTCCATGCTAGTTAATTCAAAGTATATGTTTCTATTGATTCCACTCATTTAAACTTATAAATGAGGAATATGTTAATTATCTTAATTTATATAGGAGATTAAGCTGCAAAACAATTCAAACAGATTTTTTTTTAGGATTAGAGAGATTTGGAAAATCAGAAAAATCTTTGACGTGATACAAAAAGGAATAGACATTGAATTGTTTCTGTTTTCTGAGGTTAGAACCTGAGCTGTTATATAAATTTAATTGCAAGATAGTTAGTCTAGTTAAAGCTATATCTATATCTATATCTGTATCTCTAGCTGTATCTATATCTATACCTATATCTATATCTATATCTATATCTGTATCTCTAGCTGTATCTATATCTATACTTATATCTATACCTATATCTATATCTGTATCTCTAGCTGTATCTATATCTATATCTATATCTATATCTATATCTATATCTATATCTATCTTTCTATCTATCAAGAGCCAAGATCCGTAACATCCTAAATGACCAAAGAAATGACTGAAAGCCAAGTTGTGTGTGAAGCAGGCTCGGTTGGGTGAGGACTGGTGAGCAGGCTGAACTGCTGACATCATGGAGAGAGAGAGATGGGGCTGATCAGAAGCTTCTCTCTCTCTGGGCCTCACCAGCAGCCGGGTCTTTCTCTCTCTGAGAGGTCAGCAGTTCAGCCTGCTTGCCAGCAGCCTTGGGTGGCTGATCATCTCTGCCTCTCTGATCAGGCCTGGAGATAGGCCCAGAGCTGCTGACTGACATAGAAACCGACCAATCAGAAACAAATGTAGGTGAACTGTGAGGAGCTAATGGCTGCCTAAGAGGCAGAGCCTTTGATGCTGACTGGCATAGAAACCAATCAATCAGAACCTAATCTGGGTGAACTGCAAAAGCAGAACCTATGGTGGGGACTGAGGAGGGGTTTTAAGGGCAACAGCTGTTTGGTATAAGGTGTAAGAAAGGGTTTCAATTTTTAATGACCAGTTTGGCAGTATAATGCATATGGCTGGCTATCAGTCCAGATATAGGGATTATGTGTTTTCGTCTGCCAAGAACATCTCCTGTTGAAAAAGGCTTCTCCCCCACATTTAAGCAATCATATCTTAAATAATCTATCTGTACTAATAAAAGGGTAATATGCTAATTAGACTGGGTCAACTGGCCATTGTCTGAATATCTAACTTCCTTGCAGACAAAGCCATGGTGGTGGGGGTTGAGGTAGAGGCAGTTAGGAATGATCAGGCCGGTAGGCAGAGAGCTGAGGGGTGGTCAGGCAGTCAGGCAGGTGAGCACTTAGGAGCCAGTGGTACAGATTGCAAGAGGAACATACTCCAAGGGGTCCCTGATTGGAGAGGGTGCAGACTGGGCTGAGGCAACCCCCCATACACGATTTTCATGGAACAGGCCACTAGAATCTATATAAAAGCCTAAGTGACCAGAAATACTGGAATGACCAGAATAACTGGAAAGGCAGATCAACAAGTAGGTATGATGTGCACTGAACACCAGGGGGCAGATGCTCAACATAAGAGCTGAATCTGGTGGTCAGTGCACTCCTAAAGCCAACCTCCTATGGCCATCCTTCTTCCCCCAGCCCCTCTACCTAGCCAGTAAACCTCCCACAGTCCTCCCCTTGTCTGGAAGGCCCCGCCTGGCAGCCAGCAGCTGGCAGGCCTGAGCCAGCCCAAACCCAATCAGGACTGAGTGAGACAGACCTATTAGGACCTGATGGCTATCCAGGCCTAAATGACCCCATGCATGCATGAATTTTGTGTACTGGGCCTTAAGTAGAAAAATAAAGCATCGCCGAAACCAGTTTGGTTCAGTGGATAGAGCATCGGCCTTCGGACTGAAAGGTCCCAGGTTCGATTCAGGTGAAAGGCATGTATCCTGGTTGCGGGCACATCCCCAGTAGGGGGCATGCAGGAGGCGGCTGATCGATGTCTCTCTCTCATCGATGTTTCTAACTCTCTATCCCTCTCCTTTCCTCTCTGTAAAAAAATCAATAAAATATATTAAAAAAAATAAAGCATCATACAGTAACTTAACAAACCATAAATGTATTCATGATTTATTTGCTAATTATAAATGATTTTATATTATTTAATTTTCAAATTGATTTTAATTTTTACTTAATTTTGCTTTGTATGTTTGATGGACCTTCAATATCTCCTTTAATGTATATGTCTTTGCTGCCTAAGAAATCTGACAGCTCTATAGAGAAAAGATTGCCCATGCATGAGACTCCTATTGATTGCAACCTACATTATAAGGAGAAACAATCACATTCAGCACTTTTATTTTATGGAAATAAGAAGGAATTCCTTAGAAAAATCCAGTAATTTCTAAAACATGTAATATATCACCATTTGCAACTGTAGTTCCAATAAAACCCCAAAATATATTTGACCCTGGAATTTAGAATATCTATAAATGCTGGTACCTTTTGTTTTCTATATCCTTACTGATATAAAATACTCACGTGATAACTGTAAATATATAGCAAAGTCAAAATTTATGAGAGCTTTTAATTAAGACAGAACTTGGAAGGGCTTATAGATAATCTCATACTTTCACTCCTGAAAACCCTATAAAAAGAACTGTATGGTTACAGCACAGCTCTATGGTTATTATCCAGTTCCCTTAACTTACTCTTCTTCTTTTAAGGAACTTTCTTCTTCCAGGTCTAAAGACAAACAGTAAGCAAAAAAACTTGCACATGGCTGGCCATAATTGCATGTACAAGATTGTAATATTTTCTTTTTTTTTCTGAAAAAAATATTTTGCCAATCAAATACCTTGTCAATGTTTTGTTTATGGTTGATAACACATATATG
>PVJN01050305.1:0-14894 GCA_004026805.1 Lasiurus borealis
AATAATGGGAGTAGAATGTTAAAATGTTCATAAAACACTTTGTGTATAAAAGATAAAACTTATACTTATTATTTTGTTTTAGTGTGAATATACTGAGCAAGATAAAGCAGTTGCACTAATACAAACCAATTAACTTCTTATAAAGAGCCACAGTTAGTCATAAATAAGACAAATAGAAATGAGGCTTCACTTTGTAAAGTAAAGACAATGGATCACTGTTTAAAAACGTTTTACTTGTACAAAAATAAAAGAAGAGGAAGAGGAGGAGGAGGAGGAGGAGGAGGAGGAGGAGGAGGAGGAGGAGGAGGAGAAGTGGGGGAGAAGGAAAAAGAAGAAGAGGAGGGATGATGACAATCATGGGAGAGACAAGAGGAAATTCTTAAACACTAAAACGTGGTCTCTATCTGGTACTATAAGGGCACGTATCCTGCTAATTCAGATGGTGCCTTATCAGTAGACCTGAACCCCATCTTCATGAACAAGTCCATGACTTCAACAAACCAGTACTTAACAGACCATTTTATAAGAGAAGTTACTAATATTATATCCATCACCAGCCCCTGTCATGATAAGAAAGAACAAGTCATTCTATAGGTATCTACTTTCTGTAACAAAGGTTATAAAAAGGACATAGGCAGCTATTTCTCATTTTTCCCTCTTTATATATTTTACTAGAGGCCCAATGCATAAAATTCCAGCCTGCACCCTTTCCAATCTAGGACCCTTAGGGGGATATCCAACAACTAGGACTGTTGACTCCCAACTGCTTGCCTGCCTCTGCCTGAGTGCCCCTAACTGCTTCTGTCTGTCAGCTTGATCACCCCCTTACCACTCCACTGCCAGCCTAATTGACGCCTAACTGCTCCCTGGCCAACCAGGTTGACCCAACTACCATTCCTGGCTGGCCCGGTAACCCATAATGGCTCTCCCCTGCAGGTCTGCTCCCCCCCCGCAACTGTCCTTCCCTGTAGGCCTGCCCCCCCCAACTACCCTTCCCTGCAGGCCTGGTTCCTCTCAACTGCCCTCCCTTGCTGGCCCATTCACCCCTAACTGCCCTCCCTACTAGCCTGATCACCCATAAGAGCCATCCCCTGCAGACCTAGTCTCCCCAAACTGCTCTCCCCTGCAGGCTTGGTCCCTCCCAACTGCTATACCCTGAAGGCCTGGACCCCTCCTCCCTGCCCTCCCCTGCTGGCCTAGACCACCCCAACCTTCCCTGAAGGCCTGGGTCCCCCACAACTGTCCTCCCCTGCAGGCCTGGTCTCCCACAACTGCCCTCCCCTGATGACCAGGTCCCTCCAAATGCCCTCCCCTGCAGGCATGGGTGGCCCCCAAATGTCCTCCACTGCAGGCCTTGTCCCCACCCCTACTGCCTTCCCCTGCAGGCCTGGTCCCCCCAATTGTCCTCCCCTGCAGACTTGGGTCCCTTCAACTGCCCTTCTTTGCTGGCCTGGTCTCTCCCAACTGCCTTCCTCTACCAGCCTGGTCACCCCCAAGTGCCCACAACTGCCCTCCCCTGCCAGCCATCTCCTGGTGGCCATCTTGTATCCACATGAGGACAGCCATCTTTGACCACATGGGGCAGCCATCTTGTGTCTTGGAGTGTATGGACAACTTGCATATTACTCTTTTATTAGATTATTATTATTATTTTTATTTGGCCTTGTGACTACCTACCTTCAACTTCTGACAATGTCCTAATTCTTAATTAATTTCACAGAATTTAATCTTCTAATTCGCCCCTCTCTAGATTGTTTTTGGTTTGCTTCCACCATCTCTAACTCATTGCTATATTCACCATCTTCTCATTCAATCTTTCAATCCTTCAAAACCCTGTAAGTAAGCTGGACTTAATGAATATTTCCCAATATTAGATCAAACTGCTGATGATCATCTAGAAAACACACCTAAAATAAAATGTGAAACTTAAAAGTAATACCTTACCTGTTGAAGGCCTTATTCACTCCTGCTTTTTATGTTCATGGTATCTTTTGGTGGTTAACCTCTCAAATGAATCTGTCCCATCAAAGTGTGCTTATGCCAATTGGCTATGCCCTCTAACACATGATCCCCAACACGTGGGTGCCTGACCCAAAAGTACCATTACTATCCTGGCTAGTGGCTTATTATAGGTTTTGGCTCAAGAAATATGGTCCCCAAATTGATAGTGGTTTACTTTTCTTTTTTAATGTATATTTATTATTGAATGTATTACAGATGTCCCCTTTCCCTTCTCCCCATTAACACCTTCCCTTCCTCCAACTTTCCCCCTCTCCCCACTACCAACCTCTCTCCCTGCAGGCCTAAGTAGACATAGATTTATGGATGTAAGTAACTCATATTAATGATTAAGCATTTGAGAGAAAATTCACTAAATCCTGTGTTGAAGTTTATGGAGCTCAAATTCAACTAGGACCTGTCCTAGTTTCGGGGAGGCCCTTCCCTGTCATTTAGATTTTCTGGAGATTCTCTTCCCTTTCACATGCATTCCCTCCCCCCCAATCCTCTTTTAACTTATCTGAGCTGATTGGGCTTCTGCCTCTTTCAAGCAAACAAGCCTTAATAAAACATTCCTGAAATGAAGATTCATAGTATATTAAAGACCTCACTATGAATTTAATTGGAAAATGGTATTTAAATTAACAAAAATCCTGGTTGTGGTAGCCATGAACATCAAACCAAGTTCATGATAATAACTTGTTCTGGAATTTGTGGCAGTACGTTTTCTTAATTACACTATTGTACAATGAATTCTAACTGCCACCTTTAAACTGTCTAGTCTATGTGCACGTTCCCTAGGCTTTTTTTCCCCACTTTTCTTATTATAAATGTCTGTTGAATTGCTCTGAACATAAAATGGATTGTCCACAGTACCATATGAACAACTGCTCTTCCCTCGCAAACCATGATGAACAAGGAAACTTCAGAATCTAGACAGTATGGACTGTCACCAGCACTTGTCCAGAGCTAATCTTTCACAGGATCTTAGTCAGTCACTTTCCAAAGGTGACTCCATTTTTTGGTCTCCAATGAAAATGTGTGGCTTGCTGTACTTATTAGTAGCTATATTCTTTGTTTGACATTGTGTGTCACTTTCTTTTCTGGCCTAGTTTCCACTTGAATATCAACTCTGCTGCAATTTCCATAATTTTAATGTGATGTGTAACTTGGGGCAAAAGATGCTCGGTCTTGCAGGAATGGCACTGAGGTCCTTTTTCAGACAAGACTAGCACTTACTACCCTCATCACTAGGGACATGGATTTAGCAATTTCCTACTTACTGAATAAACTATGTAAAAATGTCGACCCAATTGGTAAATAAATTGTGGTACTCAGCAGTACAAATGAATCAACCATTGATACATGTAAAAATACAGATAAATATCAAAAAGAGTTTTCTATATTAAGGAAACCAATGCCAATGATTCCAATAATATGAAAGTCTAGGTCAAGTAAAACAAATCTATGGTCAGATATATAAGAATTGCCTTTGGTAATGATGGAGAAAGGGGACTGGAAATTTCTGAATATGACATGACAAAACAATGTGAAATAAAGGAATGTTCTATATCTTGATGAATATAGGTTAACTATGAATGTATATTTGTCAAAATTAATAAAATAGTATATGTAAAATTTGTGCATTTTGTTGAATTTAAGTTGCATTTCAATAATGCAACAAAAATAATCTATTTTAATAAATTCTACTGCCATGTAGAATGGCTGGGTTGGCTCAATGGATAGAGCTTTGGCCTGCAGATTTGAAGGGTCCCAGATTCAATTTCAGTCAAGGGCACATGCCTGGGTTGTAGACTCAACCCCTAGTGTGGGGCATGGAGGAGGCATCAGATCAGTGATTCTCTCTCATCATTGATGTTTCTATCTCTCTTTCCCCCTTCCTCTCTGAAATCAATAAAAATAAATAAATAAATAATAATAAATTCAGCTGTTTTATTCAGTTTGCAAAACAATATGCCTAGCCCATTTGCCCAAATAGGGAAGTTTCAATCATTCCTATTTGAAAAAAAAAAATTTTACCAGGTGTATTTCAGGAAATACATCTTTTACCTTTTTTTTTGCAGTGATATATATCATAAGGTACATATATATATTTAGTAAAACTCTCTATTCTTAAACTTTATATTATTACGTGTTCATTATTAAATCATCAATTTTAGCTATTACAATGGCTTATCCAGTCAATAAGCATACTATATATCATTTACATTTCATTCGGAAACTTCTTTAAAGGCTTTTCTTTAAGACAAAGAAGAATTTGATCATACAAGTTTTCATACTGAGAGATTTATTGAGACAGATCAGACTACAAAATAATGCTTTAATTTAGAAGACTGAGACTTTTTTAAACCAGTCACTTCAAAGTTAGATCCTTTTCTTGCTTCAAAGCAGTGTTAATAAGGGATGTATCAAAGCAGGTGGGGAGCAGTAATAGGCATGTTTTCAAATGACTTCTTTAATCCCTGCATATGGCTTCTTTAGCTGTTGGAAGAATTATCACAGTACTAAGCTATAACTCAATAGGCATTTCCACTGGAAGTCTTTATCTAGGCCTTTAAAAAAATAATGAATAATCATTTCTCGTTTCCTATTTGCATGTAACAAATCACTAATTATATGTGGATGACTGGTCATGATGGAAACTAGTCACATTATATAATAATAAAATATTTATATCATTGCAAGGCAAAAATAGCTTTTAAAACTGCTTTATTGTTCAATAACAATTGAAAACGAGGCTGTATATTGCTCCCTAGAGTATCCATGCATGACATCAGTCTTTAGATTATTAGCAGCATATATCATTAGCCCTTAAGATGGTGTTATTACAGTTGTCCAAATGCCAAAATAAGATTGGCAATACAAACTTATTCTAATAGATTGAGTCCTTTATGACCTTTAGGCTTTTTATAAATGTAATTAAGACATGCCTAACTATGTTTATTCATATCTTTTGGTCAATGGTTCTCTTCTGGGAATTTTTGCATTTACATGAAAAATCTTTTAATTTGACCTGTGTAATAGAGAGGGAAAGTGATGTGACTACTGGAGATTCATGCTTACCCTTGCCAGTGCTAAATGACCTCTGAATATAAAAATACTGCAAAAATGACCACTTTCTCTTGTCTCTCTTCTATGAGAGCTGTCTTAACCCCAATTTTAGAAATTATACTGTAATATTATCATCTACATTTTGGATTTTCCTCAGTTAAACTTTTATATATTTACTAGAGGGCAGGTGCAAGGATTCATGCACCAGTGGGCCTGCACCCTCTCACAGTCTGGGACCCCTCAGGGGATGTCAGAGAGCTGGGTTCAGCCCCAGCCCCACAGGCCAGGTCAAGGGACCCCACCAGTGCACGAATCCATGTGCCAGGTCTCTAGTATGCATATAAGATCTTTAGTTAATCTCTTCCCATACCCGCCACCCCATCTTCCTTTCCTCTGAGATTCATCAGCCTGTTTCATGTTTCTATGCCTCCTGCATTGTGTGTCTGTCTGCTCATTGGTGAGTGCGCATCATAGATACTGGCCAGTCTGCCAGTCAGCCTGTTGGCCAGTTGCTCAGTTTCTAAGGTCAGTGTCAATATCATTTTAATATTATTTTAATCCAATATATCTCAGTTCTCTTCCTTTCCTGGCCTCACTTAAGGATTATGCATGATATTATGAAACAATCTAAATATTTTTAACTTAATGCAGCATTTATTAAAATGTAGAGGCACACTGAGTTCCATGTGCCCGGGGACTCTTAGGCTGCCTTGGGGTATGTAGAGGGAGATGCTGTGGATGGTCTCTGGATCAACGAAAACTCCATGTCTTATATTTCTCATATTGAGAGTATCCAGTGATATTTTAGCTAAAAAGTATTTCCACTAATGAAATTTACTTGGAACCACTGCTGTAAACAATATAGCAGGAGTTCTTTAAGTTTGGGGAATTGTAATTTAATTCTCCAAGTTATCATGTATATCCCCTGTATTAGTTTCTTCTGGCTGCTCTAGCAATTTATTACAAACTCAGTGCCCAAAACAAGACAAATTTATTTTCTTACAATTCTAGAGGCCAGAAATCCGAAGTTATTTTCACAGGGCTAAAATTCAGATAATGGCAGGGCTGTTTCCCTCTGGTAGGGCAGATTCCATTCTTTGCTTCTCCCAACTACTGGTGGCTGCTGGCATTCCTTGGCTTATGTCTTATCATTCCAATTCCTGTCTCCCTGGTCACATTGCCTTCTCCTCTTTGTGTAAAATATTACTCTGTGTTCTTACAATGACATTGTGATTACATTTAGGGTCTATTGGGATGACCCAATGTAATCTTTCCATTTTAGGATTCTTAACTTAAACCACATCTGCAAAGTCCCTTTTGCTATATAACATTCACAAATTTTAGGGATTAAGATGCAGATACTTTAGGGACTATTATTCAGCCTATCATATTCTACCAATGCTATTTAATTTTCTTAAATACAATTAGGTAATGAAAAGGGGTTGCTGAAGTTAAAGGCAGCAGTGGAAATATAATAGTGATAATTGTAACAAAAATCGTAGTGGCTTTTCCAATAAAGTAGAATGGTAGCAGTAGAGCTGATGCAGCTGCCACCATTATTTTTTAACAATTTTTATTGATTTCTTTTACAGATAGGAAGGGAGAGGGGTAAAGTTAGAAACATCACATGGATCAGCTGCCTCTTGCATACCCCCTACTGGGGATGTGCCCGCAACCAAGGCATATGCTCTTGACCGGAATCGAACCTGGGACCTTTCAGTCTGCAGGCCAATGCTCTATCCACTGAGCCAAATCAGTTTTGGCATTGCCACCATTATTGAGCAACTGTAAAATACAAACTCCTTAAACATGTATGTCACTTAATCTTCAACATAGTCCTAGGGAAAAGGTACAGTATTTTTATCCCCATTGTCCAGATAAGGAAACTGAAGCTGAAGTCATTAAACATGTTTCATAAAATCACACTCATAGAGTTTAACAGAACCTAACTTTAAAATAAAAAAAATATAGGATCTTGAAATCCAGGCAATCCATTGCATCCTTCTGACACATTGCAGCGATAATAGCATGTCTCCTAGCATAATCTGGACTCTATCATTTCTAATTGTGAAAGGGAAATTTGACAGCTTTGGTATATTAAAAAGGGAACTTTTTGAATGATAAATGTCTCCATAAACAAAACAAAAAGCAATAAATAGGCCAAGCGAAACTATTTCCCTCCCGATTAATATTTAATAATTTTTATATTTTAAAAAACACTAGAAATTAAGAAGAGGAAAAATAACCATTAAAAAAGTTATCCTGCATAACTGAAACTTTATACCCTTTGATTAGCAACTCCTTATTTCTCTCTCCCTGAGCCCTGGCAAACACCATTCTATTTTCTGTTTCTATAATTTGGCTATTCTAAGTATCTCACAAAAATGGAATCATACAGTTTTTGGCTTTTTTGTGACTAGCTTAACAAGTGTTGGTGAAGTTGTAAACCTCACACATTGCTGGTGGAAATGTATAATGGTGCAGCTGCTTTGGAAAAACATTGGGAAACTCCTCAAAAAGTAAAACACAAGACTTCCGATATGACATAGTATATTTTCAACACAACCTTAGGAATATATTAAGAACCACTAATTATACACTTTTGAAGTATGGCATTGTGGTATGTGAACTACATAAGCACCTTAGTCTCCAAAGATTCACATTCAAGTTGAAAATGATGTCCCTGTACCTTTTAATGTTAAAATATTTAATTATATAGAAAAGTTAAAAAAAAACAGTTTAAAAAACAAATGTCATATATATCCTTCACTAGATTCAACAATTACTATATTTTATTTTGGCTGAACCCAAATAGGAGGGAGATAGAAGGAATAAGATAACAAGAAAGAGGGGAAATGGTGAACATATGCTTTCCTGTGTATGGCATCAGAAGGAATCTATTGTAAAGAATGGGAGAAGCACATTTAATGCTGGCATAGAGCTGTTAATAGTTCTGCATGTTCTTGCTGCTGAGCCCATCATGTGCATTGCTGGCTGTGAATTGGTAGAGAGAGTCCAGTAATACGGTCTCTTTTTGAATAGTTAGAAGTAGCATGTGTTAATACTCAGAGAGGCCTGTGTTTGAGATCCAACTCTGTTTTATGGGGTGTCTGTGAATAATCACTTACCTGTTCCCATTTCTGTAAAATGGGAAGAAACATGCCTGACTTGAATGTTTCCCCTGAGGATTCAGAATGATATCCGTACACAGTGCCTGGGATATAGTAGTGTGATTTGGAATATCCACAACAAATACTAAAAGGAAAGGTGACATTGAGAAGGCCGAATTCTGTACCTTTTAGTGAAGCCATATCTAAAACAAGTAGGACTGATTTAAAATCAAGTTTAAGAATCAACTCAGATTCCCTCTCCTTTTGATGACAGCCATCAGTCCAATCAGATGACTTCAGGACAGATCTGGTGAAGGAATCGCCTGTATCAGAGCCAGCAGGAGCCAGATCCAGCCGCAGATGTTTCTTGCAGAAGGGCGATCCAAAAGGACACTATTAGGCAAGTGGTGCCAAGTCCTCACTCTGGCCACTCGAACAGGAAAGGGAGAAGAGAGCTTGGTGATAGAAGGACCCAGGTGCCACATAGTGTGAATGTGAGGGGGGGTGGGCCTAAAAAGGCACCTGAGTCCTCGGGCTTCCATGCCCTAACCCTGTGGCTGGAGTAGCCATGTTTCCAGGACAAAAAGCTGATGAAAGAGGAAGCCTGAGGGAGACCATGTGCCTGGGAACAATCAATAGCAGAATTCAGTGCCAAGTGAGACACGTGCAGCTGTTTGAGAACTGTTTTGGCCCTTAAAAATCAAACTTGAGTTGATTAAAACCAAAACTTATATTTACCTAAATGTCACTCATCTTTCTGTAAAACAAAGCTGGGTTGTCAAATTAAGATCTTGATTGCTCAAAGGTGTGACTTTTCGGATGTTGTATTTGTTTTTGTAAAGTGGTAAAATGTTAAACTAATACATAAACACAACATTGCATATAAAATAAGCAAAAACCCCACCATGGGAGTCCACACCAGGGAACATATATTCTTGTTCCTAACTTTCCTGTAAAACCCACTGATGATGACAACTTGGATGAAAATCTCACTTTAAGAAAATATTCAATATATAAATTTCTTTTTCCAAAATCAGTATCATCATGCTGCCAACTATAATGTATGCATCTCAAGTGGCTAAAAAGACCTCTGTTTAGCTGCCTTTCCTATTGCCACTTACTTCTACAGAACTTTCAGGCAGATCATAACCTTTCGTATGAATAAAACTCAGAAATTTTAAAACCAAGGCAATAGTTGTTATTTGGCAGTTGTTTTATGCTTTTAAGATGCATCAAATAATTTAGAAAAGCATTATTTGTCACTTCCACATAGGTAACTTTAATTATGATATATGCATACTTGAAGACTTTAT
The DNA here is from genome assembly GCA_004026805.1 of Lasiurus borealis. Lineage (NCBI taxonomy): Eukaryota > Metazoa > Chordata > Mammalia > Chiroptera > Vespertilionidae > Lasiurus > Lasiurus borealis. The sequence continues at coordinate 9,494 of PVJN01050305.1, forward strand.
ATGAATTGGTAAAAATGCTTTTAGATTACCCTTCATAAAGCATTCATTGCACAATTCAGAGAATATGCTACAATGTCAAGATTGTATGCAAACATCCTCATATTGCATATCGTAGTAAATTTTATTATTTTTCTTTTGGCAACTACAATATTACTTAAATATTGTGTCTTGTAAAATATATGTACATGTTCTCACCTGAACAGAGTCAGAAATGAGTTTCCAGGTAAAACATTCTGAGCCAAACTGTCCTACTAACCAAACTATTTTCTAGAATTTCATTAAGCATACAAAGAAGTCGCTGACACTTTAGATGGAGCAAAACCTCTAAGCATATATTTCTTTACAAAGATAATTTATAGAAGCTGTTTGCAGATTTTAAGTTCTTATTCTTTCATTAAAATATAGTTGAAGGCACATATGTGCAAAAATAGATCAAGAAGTGCTAACATAATTTAATTTTGAATCTTTAAAAAGGGCGATCCCTTCCCCAAGTGGATCCTAATGCCTAATACCTTCCCTTCCTTCCACTAAACCGTTCTGAACTCATCCTCCTGTCATGTACTAGTTCAGTGTATAACATAATGTGCTTAATCCAAGGTTTCTTTCCCTAAATAAAAGTGACACCAACTTTGTAGATACTGACTTTGAGGATTAAAGAGAAAAATTCACTTTATTCTTGGATTTTTCAAGTAGTAAACATAGGCTTAGTCAATACAAGAAACCTCTAAATTTTAAAAAATAAACTTGACTGTAAATATACCAACCTAGTTGAGAAACAAACAACAAGCCATAGAGGCTTGTTACTTGAGATGAGAAATACAACATTCCCTCTTTTCAGTTCCCTGGTAAAAGATCTTATTTTTGGCTGTTTCATTAGTCCATTTCTTACTTTTTCCCCAATTTCACATTTCCTCTTTTCAGTGCTAAGTCTTAATATTCCATTTCCATTGAAGTGTAAGGAGGCTGCACAGGGGTTATTGCAACCGTTCCCCATTGCAATGTTCAACATTTCCTCTCCTCTCACATCTTAGACAAAGGCTCTGCTGGTATATTCTGTGAACCTTCCAGATCCTTTCCAGTAAAATCAATTACAGAGCTTCATGCCAACTTCACAAAGCTTTATAGGTTTTTACAATTACAGTTTGTGTTAAACATTATTTTATATTAGTTTCAGGTTTACAGATTGTTGTTAGACAATCATCTACTTTACAAAGTGTTCCCTATAGCGATTTATTTTGTTACATGAATGATATAAATTTTAAAAATTTTGAGCTTTGTTGCTGTGCTAATCCTCTTGTTCATCTTTAAACATCACAGTAAAAGCTTTCAGCCCAAGGTGCATGGGTTACCTGAAAATCATTGCTTCCCTTAGCTTATTGATTCCGTTTTTACAAAAGATTTTAACAAATGGTCAACTTGGCTTAAGTCTCTTAATTTTTCTAGAACTCAGTACTTCAATTCTAAAGTAGAAATAAACTAAATCTTACCTTATCATGCGAGAAAAACATCCTAGATTTAAATTATAGCCCATAATAAAGTATGAGGAGAAATGCTGTAGGGATTATTTCTTGTCCTGAGTGACAGGGCTCTTTACATTCATTCCCTGAAAGTTTAAGGCCTGTCGAATCCAGTTACAGAACTCAAAAGCCCCCCTAACTCTAAAACCAGTGTAATGAACTTTTTGACCGTTATAACTCAGTTATAGGCCATGCTTGTCCACAACTCAGATAACAAGAAGATGGAAGAAGGCATGTTGCTCTTATCTGTACCCATTCTAACCAATCAAGGGAAGCCAAGAAATTGTGAGTTACAAATGGACAGGCATCAATTATTTTTACAGGGAAGTAGAATTGTTTCTCATAGCTTCTTTATAAAATATTTATTTAGCATGACTAATTGCTGACTGAAAATACTTCTATAAAAAAGCAGTTGCTTATCCTGGACTACACAGGAAATAAAGCCAGTAGCTTATATTTTGTCCATTTCCTATACTTATAGGTTAAGTAGTTATTTGCTTATTTAACAAGGCTAATGTAGCTAAGATGAAATATGCTTGCCCTTTGGGGAATTATGGTTTTACAAAGAAATATCAAAGAAATTTAAATGTGGTCTCAATTATATGCATTGGCCTAGATTCCAAAGCTGAACTGAATTTCTCAAGTCATAGCTTAAATGCTTTAATCATCCCATGAACTTATTGTTCTGTAGGAGAATGGGCTATGAGAAACTCCAACACTGGTAGACTTTAAGGATGTGGTAATAACTCCAAATGGTCATCATAAAAGACAATGGTTTGAGGTGCAAAAGAAATTTGACTTACACTGTTTTAATATGCACAGGTCAGAGAATTTTGCATAAGTTTCCTTAAGAGAAGCATCCCAAAGGAATTATTATTATCCTATATTATAAAAAGCTAATATGCAGATGGCCATCACAACCTCATGGCCCCAAGCCTTAACAGTACAGACACTCATCATTGGGGAGAAGGGAATGGGGACCAGCTAGACATAAATGAGCTTGCAAGAGAGGAATTGGGACCAGCCAAGCACAAATGAGCTTGTGAGAGAGGAATGGGGACCAACCAGGCTTTGACTCAGGAGAGGGACAAACCATGTGGCCTGCAGTCCCTGGCACCTGTGGCTGTGGCCCGGGCAAAGCTGCCCACCCAGAGTCCTCTGCAGCTGTGGCCAGCACTGGTAAAGCTGGTCCAGGTCCTAGGTGCATGTGGCCGGCCAGAGGGTGGGAAGCCTGGGGACCAGGTGCCTGTGACTGGGGGGAGGAGGGAATCCTGAACCCCATGTGCAAGGTGAGACAGAGGCAGTTAGGGGCAATCAGGCCAACAGGGGAGCAGTTAGGGGTGATCAGGCAGGCAGAAGTGGCTAGGGATGATCAGGCAGGCTGGCAGAGGGGTTAGGGGCAATCAGGCAGGCAGGCAGATGATGAATTAAGAGCTAGCAGTCCCAAATTGTGAGAAGCAGCCAGACATCCCCTGAGGGGTCCTGGATTGGAGAGGGTGCAGGCCAGACTGAGGGACATCCCCCACCCCACCCCAGTGCATGAATTTCATGCATCAGGCCTCTAGTAAATACATAAGAATGCTGGCTGATACATCTCATCTAGTAAGTACGCTGAAGTTAAAACCCAAAGTGATTAGCAAGAATTTACTCATTTCGATTAAAATAGCAGCCTTTAATAAACATCACATAAATCTTAAGTCACTGGTCATTATCCTTAATTAGTATTGTTTTTATTTTTTTAATTCACTGTGATTATTATGCTTTGCCTTTTCCCCAAACATTGCCACTTTTCTGGGTCACAAAAGCCAATGCAGCTTCCCTCATTATTCCAGGTAGGGTTATTTAATTTCAACTTCTAAAATGGATACACACAGGAAAGAAATACTCCTGCTGTGTCTATCCTGGTTCCATAGCATTGCAATGTTGATTTGTATGGTAATCTAAACCATAGGAATAACATTTCTGTGAGAGAAAGATGCAGAAAAATCTTTATTGATGAGTAGAAGGCCAGGTCATTGCATTCTCATTCATTCTACTGCAAATGAAATTTACATTTACAAAACAAACCCTATAAATTCAGCCATGAGGATGGTTAAGCAGATTCTAGCAGCCCCTGTGGGTGGGGCAGATATTTGAATTCCTGAGTTGTTTTCTGCTGACAGAGATAGTAGAGATACTGTTTAATTATTTCTCATAACACCAGCTGTCTGAATGTCACACTTCTAGTTCTGGAGCAGATCATGTATGTGTGGTTAGATCAGCCATGTGTTCCTGGGCAGATATAAGCAGCAGGCTGTTTAATACTTCTCTATCATTACAGGGGAAAAAATCATCAGTAGTAGCAAAGTTTTTCTGTGTTTTATGCTTCCACATAACGATTAACATACATTTTGAGGGCCTTTAGCGGAAGTGCTTTTTTTCTGCAATGTGATGGTATGTAGGCTAGTTTGAGATTGTGCAATTTGGCTGCAATTCCTCTTTAAAATGGACTGAAACATGGCTATTACCCATAAGGAAGGCTATTAAAAGGCAGACATTTCTAGAATGTAAGCTAATGGAAGGATTAATAGGAAAAAGGAAAAAATTCTTTGTACATGTTTATCTTTTTTTAAAAATATATATTTTATTGATTTTTTACAGAGAGGAAGGGAGAGTATAGAGAGTTGGAAACATCGATGAGAGAGACATCGATCAGCTGACTCTTGCATGCCCCCACTGAGAATGTGCCCGCAACCAAGATACATGCCCTTGACCGAAATCGAACCTGGGACCCTTCGGTCCACAGACTGACGCTCTAGCCACTGAGCCAAACCAGTTTCAGCTGTACATGTTTATCTTGCACTAATGTGAGAACATGGGTATGTACTTTGATCTTTTCAAAACTTCACATTACTGCATAAAGTTACATGCTATAATTGTAAATATCTTCATTAAGCAAACAGTAAATTATGTTGGAGGTGAACATGCCTCTTTCTTACCTCAGTTTGTAATTTTGAATATTTGTCATCAATGAGGTTAATTTCTTTAAAGAATCCACACCTTGAAAATTCTGTTCTAATGCTGTTACACCCCTCCCCTGATAAATTATTTTTTAATGAAATGAATGTCTACAGTACTCTGCTCTACCAGCTGAACTATCGAAGGAATCTTGAGAATATCATGCTAAGCAAAATAAGTTAATCAGAAATGATAAGAACCATATGATCTTCCTTATATATGGGATTTAAAACTAAAACTGAAATAGTAATGTGGTTAGCAAAAAAAATGGGGGTTGAGGGTAGTAAATAGTAAAGGGGGCCAAATATATGTGATGGAAAATTATTTGACTTTGGGTAGTGGGCATGCAATGCAATATAAAGATCATGTATCATTGAAATGTAATCTTAGTAACCAATGTCTCCCCAATTAATAAAAAAAGAAAACATACTGAAAAAGATCCCAATATTTTAGCAGGAAAATTTAGATAAATATAATAGAACAGTACAAAACTTCGCTGGCTTCATTTTCTAATGTGAAAAAAAACAATACTTAAATAATTTCATGAGTTCCAGCTTTCTATATGAGTCTTTCAACTTTTATTGTATCTTGATGATGTGCCTACTTATTAACTATATCTTACCTAAAATAGGTACTTGATATATTTTATTAACAAATAAAACAAAGAGAAAAAAAGAGATGAATATTTGGAGAGGAGGAGCCAAGATGGCGGCATAGGTAAACACCTACACGGCTGCCTCGCACAACAATTTCGGAACTACAACTGAAGGACAGAACAGACATCATCCAGAACCACAGGAAAGCTGGCTGAGTGGGGGTTCTGCAGCTGGAGGGAAAGAGAGGGGTTCACAGACACCCAGAGGAACTGCAAAAAGCTGAGGTACGGA
>PVJN01050306.1:0-14893 GCA_004026805.1 Lasiurus borealis
TCATAATTTTTTGGCTTTTACCTTTTTCTTCTTCCTCTTCTAAAAGAGTACCTTTCAGCATTTCATATAATACTGGTTTGGAGTTGATGAACTCCTTTAGCTTTTTCTTATCTGTGAAGCTCTTTATCTGCCCTTCAATTCTGAATGTTAGCTTTGCTCGATAGATTATTCTTGGTTGTAGGTTCTTGCTATTCATCACGTTGAATATTTCTTGCCAGTCCCGTCTGGCCTGCATAGTTTCTGTTGAGAAATCAGCTGACAGTTGTATGGGTGCTCCCTTGTAGGTAATGAACTGTTTTTCTCTTGCTGCTTTTAATATTCTCTCTTTGTCTTTTGCTCTTGGCATTTTAATTATGATGTGTCTTGGTGTGGTCCTCTTTGGATTCCTTTTGTTTGGGGTTCTGTGTGCTTCCTGGACTTGTAAGTCTATTTCTTTCACCAGATGTGGGAGGTTTTCAGTCATTATTTCTTTAAATAGGTTTTCAGTCTCTTGCTCTCTCTCTTCTTCTGGCACCCCCACAATTCTGATGTTGGTACGCTTGAAGCTGTCCCAGAGTCTCCTTACATTATGTTCACATTTTTGGATTCTTTTCTCTTCTTGCTTTTCCAGTTGAGTGTTTTCTGCTTCTTTATATTTCAAATTTTTGACTTGATTCTTGCATTTCTCTAGTCTGCTGTTAGGACTCCGTATAACATTTTTTATTTCAGATAGTGTATGTTTAATTTCTAATTGGTCCTTTTTCATCTTTAGTTGGACCTTTTCCATCTCTAGTTGGCTCGCCATGACTGTTGATAAAACTGACATGACCGTAGGTTTGGCTTCTCTTTGTCCCAACATTTGGCTGTTGTGACAGAAAACTCAACAAGTATTGATTTAAAAAGTAGAAATGCAGTCTGTAATGATACATACTGCACCCTCCTCCACTGTCCTTACCACCTGATTCTCCTCGGGATCAAAAGGGCACCTGGACCTTCAGCCACAGCCTTCTCCTTGTGAGGCATTGTGTTCCATCAGGAAGAAACCTTCCACTTACGTCTCTTTAGACAAAACTGAGTAACCAGACACCGCACGCTGTGAGGGAGGCTGGAAAATTATTCTGGAAGAAGAAGGTAAAGAAAAAAGAGGTTTCGAATGGCCTTGGCCCGTGTACAGTGTCTGCCGGAACACGGACTTCCTTTTCATCAGTAGAAGGTGGTTTGATCTGATGTTTTGCAGGTGTTGCCATTTGTAGTAGTTACAGGTGCTGCTGTAACAATGTACCACAAACTGGGGTACGTAAAACAGCGAAGTTTATTGCCTCACAGCACTGGAGGCTGGAAGTCCAAGATTCAGAAACCTGTTGGGGATTCCACCTTGCCCCTTGTTCGCTTGGCCGGCTTGTCGGTCATCTTTGGCGTCCTTGGTTCAGGAATTGCACAGCTTCCATCTCTGCCATCCTCAGATGGCCAGTGCCATTGCATTAGTGGCCCATCCTATTCTAGTGTGACCTAATCTTAACCTAAGTAATGGCCCCTATTTTCAAATAAGGTCACATTATGAAATATTGAGCATTAGCATATTTTTTTGGGGGGGTGGACTAGGTGTAAAAATAAGAAATGCCCTTTTTACTTAGTGTAAAAATAAATGCTCTATTTCTAAATTGTTTCTTTATTACCCAGGCTTTGTAATGAATTTTTAAAAGCCTTATTTTAATTCCTTCTTGAATTCCAGTTTTGTTTATTTTATTCCTAGTTTATTCCAGCTTTATATTTAAAATACTTAGAAATTTAAAATAAGTAAAAATAGTTAAAATAATTGCTAATGAAACAATTAGCAATTATTTTAACCACAAAACTGGCAATGTGAAAGATTATTTGATAAGTAGTATTCAAATCACTGCCTAAAAATTTAGAAAAAAGTACCTTAAGCCCATACCCAATACTATATGCTAAATAAGATACAAATATGTTAAAGAGTTAAATATTTTCTAGAACTGCGGACAAACAAAGAACCTTGTCTTTTGAATGTTTGTATGGTAATAAAAAGTAGTAGAAATCATAAAAAAATATCCATAAATTCCAGCGATATAAAAATGTAAAGTATTTTGTGCAAGAAAAACCTCAGTGGGGAAATAACAGATTGGGAAACATTACAACAAATAATTCAGACAATAAACGTAAAAAGTATGTTACATAAAGAATTCATATAATTACTAAGACCACAATAGATAGATGGTCCAGGCAATATATTAAAAAGTTTGTTAAGCAAACATATGGAAAAGTGTTTAGTAATTATTAAAAAATGTGATTTTAAACTGCAGTGTAACTGATAAATTATTACATTGATGATAGTAAAAGAAATTGATATAATCCCCTAGAAAAAGCATTAGCAAATACATTGAGAGTTGTACAAGTGTTCATTCAATTAATATTTCTGGAAATGTATCCTACGGAAAGCAGGAAAAACTGTGATCGTGAAGTTCCTAATTGCAGAATTATTTGTAATAGTGAAAACTTGAGACCAGTCAAATTGTCACCAGGGGAACAGGTGACTGAATTATGATACATGCTTTTGTTGGATATGCATCAAAGGTGTAATAATGAAGACGTGTGGCAACATGAAGAAATGCTTGTGTTTTAAACTTACATGTTTTTTTAAAGTGGTATATGTGATTGCAGTAATGAAAACTGATAAGCATGATATGGAAAAAGTTGTCAATAATTAGCAGAATGAGCTGAGAACGGTTTGGCTCAGTGGATAGAGCATCGGCTTGCGGACTGAAGGGTCCCGGGTTCGATTCCGGTTGGGGGCATGTACCTTGCTTGCGGGCATATCTCCACAGTGGGGCATGCAGGAGGCGGCTGATTGGTGTCTCTCATCGATGTTTCTGACTTTCTATCTCTCTCCTTCCTCTCTGTAAAAAATCAATAAAATATATTTTAAAAAAATAATTAGCAGAATGTGTAGAAGGTGTTGGGGAGCATGAGGTTGTTTTAAGGTGATAGGATTATGACTATTTTTTCCATCATTTTCCAAACTTTCTTATGATTTAAAAAATATTTAAGTATATTCAATTTATTATTTGGCTTAAAACCCTCCTGTTCTTTTTTTGCATCTTAATGACACCATTAGGAGGTAAGGAAAATTTAATAAGCTTTCTGGGGGGGCTGAATTTACTCACAGAGTATTGTAAATCACACCAGATGTTTTTCTTTCATTAAATAAGTCTTGTATTAAGTGGTGGGATTACTTTGATAAGAAAAAGTGACATTTAAAGAAAGATTTTTAATGTAGTATATGTGCGTTGTATGATTAATGGCGATGGTTTTGAATAGTGAAGTAATTATTTTAATCCTGTCTCATCATTCACCTTAGTTTGAGTTTTGTAGCTGAGATTTAAAAGTCATGTTTTCAAAGAAAATAACTTACCCGTAGGCTGGAGGAAAAATCGTTTTCCTTTCACCATGACAAATGATCTCTCCTGACTTTGTAGTTATGACTTAATAGCGTAGATTTAATGCCAGGTGATCGACACAGCTGACACTGCTTTAGCAGTGTCTCTATTTGCCTTCTTGCAAAGAGGATTTGCTCCTCGCTTCTCAGAGGGAGACTCTAAAAGAACCGTAAAAGCATGATCGTCTGCCCTGTTCCTTCTCCCTGGTGACATGTACCTAGCCCATTCCTTAGGCTTGCTGGACTGGCCATTGTCCTTGAGGGAACACAGGCAGCCGACTCCCTTTGGGGATGAGAAATAACCATGGATGGCAACCCCTTTGGGCCATCCGCTGCCCGGGCTTGATTAGATTCTGCCTCGGTGGTTGACTAGGCTTTAAGTCACTACCTGAAGATTGAAGTTAGTGGTAGTGCATCTCACCACCTCCCAAAATAACACACACACACACTCATGCCTGCAGCACATATGCACGCATATGTACACACATTCATGTACACAGGCTTAGTGAGAAATAACCAACTTATATCCTTTAGGAGAAAATAAAGGAGTCTGATAGGGTGAGGATGGAAAGGAGTTAATCCCTGTCTCCAAAGTAAAGACTAGACAATGGGGATCCATGCTAAGCAGTGCGGGACAATGGACATCTCCTGGCTCCCTGGTGAAATGCAGCCTGCCCTCAGTTATTCAGGGACTGATCATCCGAAGTGTCGATTATCTAGGCCATATGCTTCACCTCCTTTGCCAGCTGGTTGGTGGCCTGCTTCCCTTCTTATTAACAGGAAAAATACTCAAAATACTTCAGTCCATTTCTGCCAAATAATTTTTATTACCTATATTGAAGCCTCTCTTTAAGCTTATTCTGAGCACATTTTGGTCAAATCTGGTTTCTTGACATATTCCAATTACTCACAGGACACATTGGTTGTTGGCATCTAATGTATGATCTTGCACTTGTTGATCCTTGCCTTATAATAGGCCTTCAGTCATCTCTTAGGTTTATTATTTATCACTTCAGCTATCTAAGGAGCTCCTTTAAAGTAAGGAGCATCTTCTCTGCCTTTCACATCCTCTTCAATTGATCCAGAGAGCTCCTCTTCACACGGTGGGTGCAGGACGAGTGTTGTTGGCTAAGTACTACTCATCATTTCAAGCAGATCCGTCATGAAAAAGTCACCACAATGAGGAGCAATGAGCAGAAATGCCATTTGCTGTAAAAATAGACTAAAAGAAAACCCCAGACTCTTAGAATTGAAAGGGGCTTTAGGGATAATTTTGTCTTCTTGATAGGGAAACGGGAGCCCAGAGGAGTAAAGTAATTTGTCTTTGATCGCCCAGAACATTTGTGGCAGAGTTGAGACTAGAATTCAGATCTCTAGAGTCCTTTTCTATTATACTCCAGATTTCCAAGGATTACATAAAAGTAAAGTTATGCAGAAGGTATATAGAAAAGAGTGGCTTAGATTACATCCCTGGGAGGTAGAGAATTTATTAGTGATAAGTTACCAAGATTAAAGAAAAATTTTACCCCTCTTTTATATACATTAATCTTAGAGATACCATAAGAAAGCAACAAGTTATTTGGCATTATTATTTGTTTTCAAAGACTGATCCAGAACAAGACTGATCCAAGTGCTTAGAACAAGGTTAACACAGTAGAGTTCAATCAAAATTAGTTGAGTGAAAGAATTATACCAGAACTCTCTCAATTTCTAAGAACTTTCAGAATATTCTTCAGTTCTACTATTATCAAACCCATTTATAAAAAAAGGTTAGAGTCTTTCTTTAAATCAAAGGTTTCTTGGTTTTGCCATGTATTTTAATTGACTCTGGACAAACAGTTCATCCACAAATCAAAATGAACTTATTACATACCTATTTGTGGATGTCATAAATTGCCAGAGAAAACCAATGCTCTATCACTTACAGGTGAAATGTCCATTGCACATTTTATGATCTTAATCTGAACATTTTAGATATGGTTAATGTAAATTTCCAAGGTGAATCTCAAACATCAAGATTACATTTCCAATTTCAGTTAGGGGGTAGAAAACTTTATGTAATTTTACAGCATATTTAAGTTTAAAATTCTATAATTCATAAACCTTTACATGAAGGTAAAATTGATTTAAATTGTTTGTCAAAATTTTTTTACATTACTCATATAATACATGTTCATTGTAGAAAATTAGAAAATATAGGTAATCATAAGGAAGACTAAAATCAGTATTAACCCCAGGGATCAAAGATTAACTGTTAACTATTAACTGTTGTATACCATTCTAACCTTTTTTTCTATGCATATTTAGTGTCATATACTACATACTTGACTTTTTAAAAAATACCTTTGAATATTTCTTAATATCCATAAATAGTTCTAGAAACCATTCTCAATGACTGCACAGTATTTCTTTATGTATAGGTACCATAATTTAACTAATCCCTTGTTTTTTGAAATTTAGATTTCCCTCCATTTTTTGCTATTACAGACCATGCTGTGGTGAATGTCCTCATTTATACAACTTGACACACATGTTCAATTATATTCTTAGAATGGATTCTGAGGAGTACAATTTCTGAATTTAAAATATACTCAGTTGTAAAGATGGAAAATGAGATTTTAAGTGTCAAAGAAATTACTTTCATATGAACTTCAAAATTTAGAGGCTAATGTTTTTAGAGACTTAGTATTTAATTTTGGTTCTTCATGTCAATAATAAACACATCTTTTTACTACGCATTGATACAACTGTATTTGACACATGATGATCTCCCAAACACATAGTTTTAGATGGCTTTCAATATTTAAATGCTTTAAAAAGTGGCGTTCTCTAAGTAATAACAAAAATAATAATAATAAATTGTACTGATTAGTTTTGCCTCATTATTTTCAGAGCCTGACTGCTATGTTTAGTTGGTTGGCATGAAGCAGTTTCTTGCTGGAGGCAAAATGTCATTGGACCAGGCACTAATCTTTTTTCCCCTCTGATTCACCCACTTCCAGGCTGATTATATAAACAATAAGGTGTTGTCTTTTTAATTAAGTGAAAGCGACACATTACAGGTGATTTTCAGTAATCTGAACTTATCTCCTAACTAGGTCTTGCTTTATCTATACCCAAATGAGAATATAATTGTTCTGGCAAGGCTACTCTAGAACAGTATTTAGAGTAAGCAGCACAAGAATATCTCCCAGTTTTGCGTGGATGGGGTGTGAGAGCAGCACTATCCAATTAGGCTGACAGAGACACAGGGGAAGCAGGGGATAGAGGCTGTTCAACTTGATGGCATTATGATTTTCATGATAAAGTGCAATAACCTTTATCTTTTTATATTTAATTTAATGGCCTTGGAATCTGGAGAAGCCAGCAGGCTTCATTTATCGTGTGGCAAATATCAGCCTCTTCTGGTACAATTTGTGTGTGTGTGTGTGCTAGCTGACATGAAATTAAAAATAGGCCAGAAGGCTTTCCATTTGACTTTGGTTGATTTAAGTGAGTGGAGAGGGGAGGAGAGCAGGCAAAACATTAGTTTCTTTTAAGTGACATTATGGGGGAAATAATCTATAATGAACAAAAAGATTGGAGGATTATGAGAACACTGAAGATTATGTTTTATGAAATGAGTTCTTGTAAAAAGCATGAGAGAAGTATAATTGCAAAAACTATTTCAAGCTGCCTACAAGTGGTTTTTGCTTGAAGAAAGTAAAGGAATGTTATTTATTTGAAATATTTTCATTTATCTTTATTTAAGGCTGTGAAGGAAGAGGTGAATGTGTGTTTAACTAAATCATTCATTCACAAGGCAACAAATTTACCACCTATGATAAAATTTTCTTAAAAGTAATTATTAGTTATTTAAAAAAGTATTTGTTATTTTATTAATAATTAATAATTAGTTATTTTAAAGTCATTATTAATTATTTTTTAAAGAACTGAGCAAAAATAATGGTACCTCTAAAAGTATGTTTGGAAGGTGCTGGCTTATCAATAAGAATAGATGATGAATGTAGACTCTGAGACATTGCAACTTTCCTCAATAACTATCTGCATATGTTAACTTTTAAAAAATCAATGTTATTTTAAAAACCTAAAAAATAAGATAATACTTTTTCAGAAAGAAAAAAACACTAACCAAAAAGTAATAATTCCTCTTGAGGCATTCTAGAAGGCCTGTGCTTACTAGTAAGAATGGATCATAAATGTAAATAATGGGACATTGTTACCCACGGCTGCATTGATTGCTTCAGTGAAATGAATTACAGAAGCACAAAAGCTGTTGAAACCTAGGTGAGCTATTTCTTCTCCATTCCACTGACAGTCACTCTGAGTTTCATGAGCGCTCTCTGAAACCCATTGTTGCCTCTAACTATAATACTGAAGAAGCCTCCAATGAAGGTGCTTCTCCTCTACCCCCATTAAGGCTCTAGCCTCTCACAATTACCCCCAAAATAAGAAAAAAATTATGACAAGAATCAGAGTGGGCAGAAAACTTTTCTATTTTAAATGATATAACACTCTTAAACTTACATTCAAACAGTTTGATAGCTTTCGCACGGACTGGATAAATACTTCTCTGTAACAGCACGCAGGAGAGGAGGAGCATGCTCTTATATACGAGCTAGTGACCCAGTGCACAAAATTCGTGCACATTGAAAGGGGATTAATTAAAGGAAATAATTTAATATTGCTATTTGCCCTTTCTCTGTAATAGAAATATCAGAGATGAAAGAAAATTAGTAAAATGTATATGAAAACCTTCCTCCTGGGGCACACCATGGAACCCAGAGTAAAGTCCCCGTCCACAAACATGCACCTCAAAATCGAATAAGGCCCAGACCAGGCCACTCCCACTCCCCCAAATGGGCTAAATCCAGACCCGGCCAGTCCCACCCTTGTCAAGCCCTGCCAGGCAGGGGGCATAGCCTCAGGTCCCTTGGCCTGCCGCCAGAATGGGGGTTGTGGACTGAGGTCCCCCAGCCCAGACCGGGGCAGGGGACATGCCTTGAGGTCAAGTCCCCAACAGGTGGGATACACAGCCTGAGATCTTCTGTCAAGCCCCACTGAGTGGGGGGAGGGGGGCACTCAGCCTCAGGTCCCCCATCAAGCCCCGCTGGGTGGGGGCATGGTCTGAGTTCTCCCGACCCAGCATTGGGAGTGCACCTTGAGGACCCCTATCAAGCTTCACTGGGTTGAGGCCACACCCTGAGGTCCCCTGTGAAGCCCAGGCAGGCAGGGGGGCACAGCTTCAGTTATTTGGCCTACCACCGGGAGGAGGGCGCAGGCCCAGGTCCCCCATCAAGCCCCACTGACAGGGGGGCACAGCCTCAGGTCCCTCATCAAGCCCTGCTGGATAGGGGTGTGGTCTGAATGCCCCTGACCCAGCACTGGGGGTGCATCTTGAGGTCCCCTGTTAAGCCCTACTGGGTCAGGGGCATGGCCTGAGGTCCCCTGTCAAGCTCAGCCAGGCAGGGGGGTGCAGCCTCAGGTCCCCTGGCTCAGTGCTGGAGGGGGCATGGATTGAGGTCCCCCAGTCTGGTGCTGGGGTGAGCGGTGTGGCCTGAAGTCCCCTGTCAAGGTCCACCTGTGGGGGGCATGGCCTGAGGTCCCACAGCCTGGCGCTGGGACAGGGGGAGCAGCCTGAAGTCCCCTGTCAAGCCCCCATGGTCCCTGCTGATTGCTTGTTAAGGCTCCTGATGGAGACTTGGCCTCAGTTGTGGGTGCAGCCATCTTTGTGATGGCATGATGGTCAATTTGCATATTCCCTCTTTGTTATATAGGATGATATGATGCTCTCAAGGGGCACCTGAAACCTTTTGGCTACTTGTCATCTGAAAGAACCACAAAACTGAAATGATTGACAGAGACATTTTGACATCCAGATGGGTAACATTAATATGTTGAACAAGTTAACTCTTTCTGAAGACATGGGCAATTTCTAATTGTCCTAATGTGCTGGTGGGGTGTAGTCCACCACATCCAATGTGTGTGAGAGCATGCTGCCGTAGAGGTCAGGATCTCTCACAGTAGAGTTTTAGAGGCTGGATCAGACCATTTTACATTTTGAGGTTCCTAGTACATTAAAGAACTGAAGAAATGCCAGAACATTATCTTGTGTGTGTACATATAACAAATTAGTGATTTAAACATGCACATTCAAAAAGCTCTCTCCAAATGAGTCAGGTGAGACAGATCTTGAAGGAAAAACTTAAACATTCCTGTCTACCATATTTTTTATCATAATCCTTTGTACGCCATAAGCATCTATAGATGCAAACCAGATGGTTTCCATTTTGGATGCCTGGCAGTCAACAGGTTAATGCTTCTATGAACTTTGGGAGGAGGGTAAGAGGAACATTTAAAAGACTTAGTAGCTTAATGACGCCAAAAGGGTCTTAGGGATGCTCAGGACCCTGGATTGCACTTTGAGAAATGCTGCTTTAGAACATAGCAATACTATACGAAATGGACATAATGTTTTGCCCACATTTCAATTTTTACTGGTGTCAGTAAGCTACTAAGTTTTTAAAATGTGCCTCGTACCCTTCTCCCAAAGTTTACAGAAGCACTAAGGTCAAACCATGGTTAACAGGAATGGTTAGGTTTTTCCTTCAAGATCTGTCCAATGTGTTTTGAAAGCTACTAGCCATATGTGGGAGCAATCTTACGCTTTTGGCAATAGATTTTTAAAAATATGTATATTATACAGAGAGAATCCTTTTAGTTGTGCCATATAGGAAGACCTCACTTTTTTATCCTTCTAATCTATAATAGCAAAATAAGTTTTATTAAGCCATTATTTTTATTTGTATGTGTTGCTTGTTATATCATTGTTACACCATTCGATAACTAGAGTAGAGCAAATTGATTTATCCTATTCCTGCCACGAGGTGGTTCATAATGAAAGGTAGTTGGCTTGCCTAATTTACAGAGTGGCGTTAGGTTCAGGATGAGTTAGTACAGAAGAACAACACATTTTATTTTGCTGTTGTTTCTTTTTCTTTATTTAGGTAATAGCGGTAATGGCTGTGAGCAAGCCTGAAAGCCTTTGTACTGCTATGAGGATTCTGAGAATATTAGTTCTGCTTTAAGAGTGATGGGATCTCATGACAGCGTGATGGTGGTGCTAGTTCCGGAACTTACTTGGGTTTTCTGTTTCTCTTTTCATAAAAGGTCAATCTTAAACCTTTCAAGTACAGTGGTACCTCGAGATACGAGTTTAATTCGTTCCGTAACCTTGAGGCGTGGGAAACTATGAGACATTTGAGTCGAGGTAAACTGGTGGGTTGTGTGCAGCTGGCCGATCCACGCGATTACTCGTATCTCAAATGTTGCTCGTATTTCAAAGCAAAAATTGCTCTCTCGATGGCTCGTATCTCAAAAATCTCGTATGTTAGGGCACTCGTATCTCGAGGTACTGCTGTATTTCATCAGGAGAGTATGGGGATGCCAATGTTTAACTTGCGACATTAGAATTTGGTTTAGGATATTTTGAAGTGGCAGAGGTGACAAGCAGTTTTCTGCTTATGAGACATATCCCAAATCTCTTTAGATTTCAGATGGGTGATAAACATGGTGAAGAAGTGTCCAATGATAGCAGTAAGTTCTTGCTGGGCCCAGTGAATCACCTTCATGTCACATCATTGTGCTTCCCCTAAAAAATATGTATCTTTATATACATACTTTTTACTTTCCCCAGGATTTTTCAGACCTGTCAATTTAGTAGCATAGGCTTTCATATTTAGAAAGGAGTTTTAAAGACGATCTTTCCCAACACCCCCACCATGTTTAAGCTGTTCACAGTCTAAGCTGAGTGGCTGTTCCAACTTCACTTGAATACTACTTCCAGTGACAGAAACTCGTGATTTCTAAGGCAAACATTTTGGACAGCTTCAATCACTGGGAAAGCATTTTCTCAATTTGACCTGAGATAGATATAGATATCCTTTCTCACCCTATAGCAACTCCCATGTTTCAGTCTTATATATTCACAAGTCTTCTCCATACTCAATCAGCTCTATTCTTTATCTGAAAATTCTGTCAGCCTACCCTTGCTCTCTCTCCTGTTGGCCTGCTCCAGTTTTCATCATCCATCTTAAAAGTGTGATACCCAGAATGGGACTGAGTACTCCTGGTGCTGAGTTCCCGCTGTAGAGGAGAGTAGGGCCATCTGCTCCCTTATTGCCAGTATCTGCTAATGGACTTGAAGATCTTCTAGCTTCTCTGACAGTTGTATCATGTGGGCTTATACTGTACTTAGGGTCAATGGAAAGGAGTGCTTAGCCACATCAGCTATTACTAAGCTGTATTTTCCTCCTGCATTCGTAAATGGGACATGCCCATTCAAAATCAGCCCATTGAAATGTGAAGGGAAGTTATTCTTTCTGTTTTGTTTATTTGTTTTTAATGGTGGAAATAAATTTTTTATTTTAATGCAGTTTTAAATCTACAGAGAGATTTCGAGAATAGTGTGAAGAATCACTAACATTTATCTGCATTCACCACTTATTAACATTTTATTCTATTTGCTTTATCATTTAAGCTCGTAAAGTGGTTTTAAAATGCAGCCTTGGCTGATAATTCCTAGCCTAAACAATAGCCAAAGAGAGAAGTTTCAGATCAGGCAAGAACAATGTTTTGGGCTCATACTATAGAGGCCACATTCCAGGTTAAGAAGTTTTATTTTAATTTAAGTCATTGCCCTTGAACCAGGCAAAGACAGCTTGACCCGCTCTGAACTTTCAAATGGTTTACCAGACTTTTAAGGAATTTGTTCCTAATGTTCCTGTCCTCATAGTAGTACCGTGATTTGGTTATTTCTTATATGACCTATAAGCACACTGAGGGTGAAAAGGAGGTTGTTCTCATCTTTCCATCCCTTTCAGTACTTCGTATTGTGTTACCTGTCTACTCTCAATAAAACTTCGTTGAGTGAGTTACTTAATTAGTCAAGGATTGGAACTACAATTAGATTTGGGGTCCATATGTCACATTAGGAAACTATTGCAGTATGAGGGCCTGAGTGAGAATATTGCCTGCAGGAAGGAAGACAAGACAACACTGAGAGCTCCTACAGAAGCAGTGATTACCTCTTCTCTTTTAAAGGGGCCCACATTACTCACCCATGGAATTGACTCAGACTCAGAAAGCACTAGGAGAATTGTGGAGACAAGGAAGATTGAGGCGAGGCTTGCCAATTGAGAATAAGAGTTTGAGTTTAAATAGCTGGTATTGAAACTTCAGAGGCATATGCAGATTGAGCTGTTTCTCGGGCATTCGGAAAGGTAGGCTCCATCTTTGGAAAGAGATTAAGAGATTTAAACTTATAAATGTGTGTGTGTGTGTGTGTGTGTGTGTGTGTGTGTGTGTGTCCATCTACCTCTGCTCCACATTGCTATTTCCCCACTTCCTTCTGTCATCATAAAAACTGTGGCAGTATCACTCATCTTAAAAAGAAGAAAGAAAAGACCTGTCTCATCTGTAGCACCTCTAGCTATCTTGTTTCTCTCTTTCACAGCAAACAAACACAGATAGCTCTGCTCCACTCAGAGTTTCTGATTGAGTAGGTCTGGAGAGGGGGCTGAGGGTGTGCACTTTTTGTAAGTTCCCAGGTGAAGCTGCTGATCCAGGAACCACACCGCCTCCATCCAGTCTGTCTTCTTCACATCAGCTTTGCATCAGCTCCTGTTCTTGGAAGAGGCCCCTCTGCCAGGCCTTCCCAGTGCTGAGTGCAGATGCTGCCTGAGGGATGCTTGCAGCATTAATAAACGCTGCCGTTTTGTTCAAAGCTAACCTGTAGCTTTAAAATGTCTCAGTGGTATTCATTAGCTGACTTTGTAGACTCCTTTAGGAGTGTAATGTGTGATGAAGTTGTTTTGATACAATATTAAATCATGAATCAGACTCATTGTCTTGTCATGCTCCAAGTCACCTTCCCACTTAAATGTCACTTAAAATCTCTATCTGTTTCTGTTATCAGTCCCCCACATCTCCAGCCCTGTTTGTGACACTCATGTATTTTCTAGGGTATACAAATGTATCTCAAACATCTTAATAATAAAGCTTCAGATGGATAATAGGTAGACAGTAAAAATCAAACACAAATTAAGTCTTTCCTTTTAGATGTTTCTGGCATCAGTAGACTCTACGCATGATGCCAGTTGCACCCCATTTCATGCCATGTGACAACCAAAAATGTCTGCAGGCATTGCCAAATGTCCTCTGGTTGAGGACCACCGATTTAGAGACATCTCATGCTTAACTTTTTATGGATTTTGAAATAGATGTATTTTTATTGATTTCAGAAAGGGAAGGGAGAGGGAGAGATAGAAACATCAATGTGGAGAGAGAATTATTGATTGGCTGCTTCCTGCATGCCCTCCACTGGGGATCAAGCCCACAACCTGGGCACATACCCTTGACTCAGGACCCTTCAGTCCACAAGCCATTGCTTTATCCATTGAGCCAAACAGGCTAGGGCTGGATTTGTGTGTGTATGCAAGTGTGTGTGTGTGTGTGTGTGTGTGTGAGAGAGAGAGAGAGAGAGAGAGAGAGAGAGAGAGAGAGAGAGAGAGAGAGATATTGTAAGCCTCTTTGGGTCTTTAAATGTCAACTCCCAAACCTTTTACACCTTCTCCATTTCTTTCCTATCATATATTTGTCTCATTCCTACAGCGAAAGGAGGGGAGTCATAGTTTTGTAATTGTTCTTTACTGACCCTCAACCACGTTTCTCTGAGACAAAGGCAGTGCCCACCACACACAGAGGCAAGCCCCAAGACAGACTTCAGACTCTTTTCCAGTCCTCCCTGCAAGTATTCATCTCACCATAGGATGGTGATAGTTACTGTGATTAATATACGTCTAACTGTAATGCGATTACAGAAGATCACGCCAAAATTGCTAGCGTTAAAACTTGACCTGCCCTGGACAGGGGGAAGAAAACTCGGTACCATTTTCCCTGACTCTCCCCAGCCCCCACACTCCCCAAACAGCCTTGCTTCTTAATGAGTAAGAGTAGTTTAAGCTGCAATTATTTCCTCTTACACTGACTGTCCTTTTCACCCTGATTACTCTTTGGATGTATAATGGGGAGATAGCTGCTTGCAGGCTCTCGAGGAGGCCTGGTGAATGGCGGCAATACATACTTGGGAAGAGTGCATTCCACTCTCAGAGCAACCTGCCCATGCTGAATGCAGCTCACAAGTGGAGTGGATAGAGCTTTTTACAATTTTGATTTGAAATGCCACTTTTCTAGTTTCTGTGGCTAAAACAGTAAATAATTTTGTGGGGGGTTTTCAGCCGCTCTTAGTTTGACGTTTGCTGAACCCCTCTTGAATCTACTTTTGCAGAACAAGACGACCATTTGTACCATTAGGGCACTGCTCCTTTTTAGTTGAGTTTAGGGACCTTCTTCTCCAATTTAGTCTCTTTTGACATGAGCAGAGCATCTATTCATTAAAAG
>PVJN01050307.1:0-14893 GCA_004026805.1 Lasiurus borealis
CAGAAAGGGAGTGGACTGTTAATTCTTAGGGGGAAAGGGGTGAAGGGTGTACAGGGAGAGACTGGACAAAAATCATACACCTATGGATGAGATCAATAGGAGGGAGCTAAGGGCAGAGGGAGGGGTGGGAGCTGGGTGGAGGGGTGCTATGGAGGGGAAAAAAGAGAAACAAATGTAATAATCTGAATAATAAAGATTTAATTTAAAAAAAAAAAGAAATGCCACAAACAAAACCACATGCTTGAGAATTGAAGACTCTACTCAGAAGCAGCCTGGGGATGGCACATGAGAGCTTGTTGGTGATGTTCCAGAACCAGCCTTAAAACAAAAGGCTGCACTGTGGGCTTGAGTTTCCTTAAAAAAAAAAAAAAAGTCATTTTCTGCACGTCTACAGGAAAGTCTAAAATTTAAATAGTGGTTCAGAAATCCCACTAAAAGTTGGCCCCTATTGGTTAAAGAGGGAAAAATCAGAAAATACACTCATTCTAGTCCTACCATATCTGAGCATGGCTAAGGAAGATTTGGGCTTTTTTCTTTTTTTTTTTTCAGCCAACCAATCAATCAAAAAGCATGAACTGCCCTAACCAGTTTTGCTCAGTGGATAGAGCGTCAGCCTTCGGACTGAAGGGTCCCAGGTTCAATTTCGGTCAAGGGCATATACCTTGGTTGCAGGTGTGCAGGAGGCAGCTGATGGATGTTTCTAACTCTATCTCTTTCCCTTCCTCTCTGCAAAAAATCAATTAAAAAAAAAAAGCATGAACCTCCAGGAAACCCAAGACTACCAATCACTCAGACTGGTGTCTGTGCATATAGAGTGCGCATGTGGTATGTTTGAGTTCTGCCCCCTGGGAGGCTGTGGGAATTGAGACTTCCCTGCGGAGAAAGCAGAATGCTTTGTTCTCTGACAACCTCATGGAGTCCCAGCTGCTCTCAACCCACTGGAAGGTGGCTGGCTCCCAGGAAACAGAACCTTTTCCCAAGCTGGCGGCAACATGGTAGCCAGAGGGCACTGAGGTGCAAATGCTTCCTTCTGATCTGAGCAGGACCCTCTCTTTACCCAGTGAGGATCTGGATAATTCCCTTAAGTTATTTGGGTGTGAAACCCACTTTCCTTGGTTAGTTAAACTTCAATCTCCCACCCCATTCCTTCTACCCTCAACCCCAGCTGGTGCTCACTGTCCCTTATTGGCATAGCTGGCAGACTTCTTGGCCTCTGCTTTTCTTCACTGTTCTGTCCAGCACCAGCCCACTCTACCACCAACACTAGGGTCAGCTTATTGAACTCCCACTGAGGCCTTCACTGCCCCCTCACTGCCCAACATTGGATTCTTGCATAGGATTTCCATCTCTCTGCTTACATTACCCACCAGTTCTTGTACGTGAACCACTTGTCCATTAGAGCCTTCAACATATTAATCGTAGTTATTTGAAATTGCTGGTTTGATAATTCCAACATCTGTAATGTATCTGAGTCAGGTTCTGATGCTTACTTTGTCTCTTCAGATTATGTTCTTTTTCTTGGCTTTTGGCATGCCTTATAATCCTTTTGTTGAAAGTTGGACATGATGTACGTATTGACTAATAGGAACTGAAGTAAATAGGTCTTTACTGTGAGGTTCTATGTGAAGCTGTCTAGGAATTAGCCTGTTTTTAATATTTGCTATCGCAGTAGATGCTAGAACCTTCAAGCTCCTGTAGTGTCCCTGTACTTTTCTAGGTTTCCCTAAGGACTCCTCCTCAAATGGAGTCTGCACCTGGCCACTCTTTGAGCTGTTCTCCACTGTTATTATACTGGAGTCCTTTGAGTAACAGTAAGATGTGGTGAGGGGTGGAAGTATCCTGTAATCCTATTAAATCTCAGTTACTTAGTGTGCCCATGTTCCTGGACTGTGACCTTCACTAGTGTTTCTTAATCCCTCTCCATCCCCCAACCTTGAGTGAAACAGGAGGGCTACAGGGATCTGGAGTCTAACAAATAAATGCCCTTCCCCCAGGTGGAGTAAGGACCTGGTAGTCCTTTCCCTTTCCTGGTGGGCCTTTGCATGTAGAATGCTCTGGCATATTTCCAAATAGCTACTTTTCTCCTCCCCCTGCTAGAGCCACAAGGGGGAGGAGAAAATTCTTGATTTTCACTGTGAAAATCTAGTTACTGGAAATAAAGCCCATGAAGATGTGACCCCTCTCAAGACTGTGGCCTCCTGGATTTTCTCCCTCTCAAACTAGTCTACACTCAGCCTCTTGAAATTCAATCAACTGTGATTGAATATAAAGGTGTTTTGTTTTTTTCCTCTCCTAGTGAATTTCTTCTATTAAATAACACTGAATAAACATTCAAGAAACCAAATACGTGTCATATTCTTAATTATTTCCTTTGGCTAAATTTCTGGACTGCTAACTTAACGGATATATACAAGTTAAAGCTTCTTATAAAAAGTGTAGCGGATTGCTCTCCAGAAGGCAGAAGGATTGCAGTAATTATGAAATTATCAGCAGACCTCTGTACCTTCAGTGTTACTGGGTATTATTATTTTTTTAAATATATTTATTTATTTTTTCAGAGAGGAGGAGAGAGGAACAGAGAGCTAGAGACATTAATCATCCGCCTCCTGTACAGTCCTTACTGAGGATGTGCCCACAACCAAAGTACATGCCCCTGACCAGAATCGAATCCGGGACCCTTCAGTCCGAAGGCTGATGCTCTATCCACTAAGACAAACTGGTTAGGTCTGGGTATTATTTTTTAAACTGACAATCCAGTAAATAAAAACAGTATTTGCTCTTTAAAAGTTACCTTTATTTAGTTTCTTGTGAAACTCATCATTTAGAAAGCAATTATAGGTGTCTATCAGTATTATATTTCTAGGCAGTATGAGGGAAGATGAAAAACACTATCATTAGAAGCTTGAAAGGGTCTACCAGGTAGACTACAGACATGGCAGGTGGCACCATTGTAGGGCAGCAGCCAGTGGGCAGGACCTGGATACCAGGCCAGACTGAGAGAGGCAGAGGATAGGGATGTGGGGGGAAGCTCTCATCTTACTGACACCAGGTTTCCTCAGTCATTCAAGAGGTCATTTAATATCTCTGGAATTCTTGAGCCTGTTTCCTGAAAAAGCATCTGCCATTCATCAGAAATGCATGGTTGTTATAGTTATACTGATTGGACTGAAAGCATGATTTAATTGTTGTTCTATAAGTACTAGCCTTATATATACACAAATATAAGAGTTGAGTGAGAAAGAGAGAGAGCACACCCTGGCCTATTTTAATCCTGGCTTTCTCTTCCATGTCAGAATCAGTGCCTGTCAGACTATAATTAACTTACTTTACAGTTGGGCTGTAATGAGTCATGGGTAGAATGGATGTAAGATGATAGGGGTTGAACCTGGAGGAACGAAAGGGCTTTCTTCACAGCTGTTCCCCTTAGATTTCGTCACTGACCATCTTGGTGCTCAACAAATGAACAATAATGATTGATTTGCATTTGTCTCCAAAGGATTTTTAACTCCAAGTGCTTGAAGGCAACAACTCTCCAAGTGCCCCTCTTCCCCAACTTGAACTAGTGACCATCATATTACTGCTTCATTTCAACATGCGGAATTGGATCCATCAAACTATATTTTATTAAGTTGAGTTGTCTAGCCTCTGGCATAAAGGGGACCGACCCCTGTGCTGGTAAAGACTGGTGTCCCAGGATAGCTAACATCCAAAGCCTTCAAAATACACTTGCTTCTTGGAGCTACTTCATTTTGAGCCTTTAGATGTGATCAGAGCTGGTTGTGTCAGATGTACTAAGGGGCTCTGACTCATACTTAGAAGTCCATGAACACAAAAACACACCCACTTCTAGAAGTACAGCTATAGATTTGGATCCTACCAACACAGAAAATTCCACCGGTTTCATTTTGTTCAGTCCCCATCAATAAAAGGAAAATGTAAGGTGCATTCATAATTGTATGCATTGCATTATGACTTATTCCTGGCAAGAGAGAACTTAGTTTTGAATAGGCATTAATGAGAACAGAATACACAGGTACAATTTTATATGTTTGATGACTGGAATAATTGAACACAGAGTAGCCTCTGGTAGCTTCTGGCTTGTTTCAAACCTTGTTTTTCCTTCACCATTCATCTCATGTCAAGCACAGGAAGGCATGTTTCTGAACTACACAATCTCTAGTTCTGTTCTCTGTTGCTGTGGCTGGGCAGGCACAGTGGACTGAAAGCATGATTTGGACTGAAAGCATGATTTAATTGTTGTTCTATAAGTACTAGCCTTATATATACACAAATATAAGAGTTGAGAGAGAGAGAGAGAGAGAGAGAGAGAGAGAGAGAGAGAGAGAGAGAGAGAGAGAGAGAAGGGTTCCTGAAGGCATACGACCTGCTGTTCAAACCTGGCGCTTGGGAATGATGGGAGTTCACATATTCTAATTCCTGCCTAAGTAAGGCCAGGCATTGTCTGCCTGTTCCACCAGAGACTGGTGCATCCTGAGGGTGCCCAGCATATCAGGTATACAGGACATGAGTGTGCCTGCTCAGAGGTGTGCAGCCCACCACAGTCTTCACCCTAGAAGTCACCTGGAAGAGCTCTGCACTGGTAGCTATTGATCACTGCTCAGCTGTCATTTCCCAAGCTGGCACTGCATCCCTGTCTGGCTCTTTGGTCTGCATTTTAATGGTTAGAACCAGATTGGGGAGAGGGGCAAGTGATGGATTCTTCGTCCTATGATCTCTGCCCTCACCAGATTTTGATCATGTGGACATGAAAGTTCAGAGATCTATCTGACGGTGGCATGACCAATGAATGTCAGGGAAGAGAAATTCTTATAGGCATTTGTCTCTATGGTTCTCCAATCTCTGAACCTCTCATCTACCCCTTGGTAATTTTTCACATGATGAGTCCTGCCCGTTCCAAAACATGTCACATTCCCACAATCCTTTGCAGCTCACTGCACACAGGTGACTTAGGTACCCCCAGCTAGATGCACACAAGGCCTGAGTCAGAAGTGAGCCTCTGAGGAGGAGGCCTGGTGCTGGGGACTAGTCCTGAGTGGGGCTTGTCCTGCCAGGGTGGCGAGGGTCCCGGGCCTTTCACTGAGGCAGCTCCCACCACAGTGACCTTGACTTAGCTTCAGAGCTCTCTGCACCTTCCCAGACTCTGCCTGCTCATACCTTTAAATAAGTGTCCTTGCTGAAAACAGCAAGCGTTGATTTTATTGTTTGACCAACATTAAATGGATTTTTGATTCCCAAACTCAGTTTTTTTCCTGGGTCCACAGTCAGGCATTAGCTTCAAACTCACATATTATTAGCACTTTTCTTTTCTTAAGAGAAGTAATGGAATAAAGGCCTGAAGCACCTGGAAAAAGAACTTTGGACCCTGGGACCCCATCAGGATGGACAGGCCTGGGGGTGACAGAGAGGAAAATTGAGGGCACGGGACCTCATCAGGGGACAGCAGAAGGAGAGGCAAGGAGCAAATGAGAATCAGGACGGAAAAAGAAAAGAACTTGCATTTCCTAGCAATGGCCTTGTGCCGGATCATATCCTGAACAACTCCAAGGACAACAACAAAATGTATGTAAGGTGGATATCCGCAACATTTCTGGTCTTCCCACTTTCTAAGGAGGGTTTGTTTGTTTGTTTGTTTGTTTATTCATTTAGGGAGGGAACAAGGTAAGTGTGTTTATTTTTGCCATCTATATTCAGAATTTTTCTAGAGGTTTTAGCCAGGGCAAGAATAAAATAAAATGCATTACATCAGAAAAGAAGCAAAATTTCTATTCTTTGTAAACAACATAATTATAGACACTGAAACTATAGTAACCCCAATAAGAAAATTCAGCAAGGTCACAGTATACAAGATCAATATTCTAAAATCAATGTCATTTCTGTTTTTCATCAGCAAGTAATCCAACAATAACATTCAAATGTTATTTCCAAAATCAGAAAAAATATCAAGACTTGGGAATAAAAGAAAGGAGATATATTTTTGAATTTGAAGTAGGCAACCATTTTTTGTTCAATTCTCTTTTTTTAAATTTAATCTTTATTATTCAGATTATTACAATTGTTCCTCTTTTTATCCCCATAGCTCCCTTCCACCCGGTTTCCACCCCATCCTCTGCCTTTACCTTCCCCCATTGTCCTCATCCATAGGTGTGCAATTTTTGTCCAGTCTCTTCCAGCACCCTCTCACCCCTTTCCCCCTGAGACTTGTCAGTCCACTTCCTTTCTATGCCCCTGATTCTATTATGTTCACCAGTTCATTCTGTTCATCAGATTTTTAATTCACTTGACTTTTAATTCACTTGATAGATATGTATTAGTTGTTCATAATTTTTATCTTTATATTTTTTTTCTGCTTAAAGAATACCTTTCAGCGTTTCATGTAATACTGGTTTGGTGTTGATGAACTCCTTTAGCTTTTTTTTTTTTTTTTTTACCTGTGAAGCTCTTTATCTGCCCTTCAATTCTGAATGATAGCTTTGCTGGGTAGAGTAATCTTGGTTGTAGGTTCTTGCTATTCATCACTTTGAATATTTCTTGCCACTCCATCTGGCCTGCATAGTTTCTGTTGAGAAATCAGCTGACAGTCATATGGGTGCTCCTCTGTAGGTAATTAACTAATTTTTCTCTTTCTGCTTTTAATATTCTCTCTTTGTTTTTTGCTCTTGGCATTTTAATTATGATGTATCTTGATGTGGTCCTCTTTGGATTGCTTTTGTTTGGGGTTCTGTGTGCTTCCTGGTCTTGTAAGTCTATTTGTTTCACCAGGTGGGGGAAGTTTTCAGTCATTATTTCTTCAAATAGGTTTTTAATATCTTGCTCTCTCTCTTCTTCTGGCACCCCCATAATTCTGATGTTGGTATGCTTGAAGTTGTCCCAGAGACTCCTTACACTATCTCTACATTTTTGGATTCTTTTTTCTTTTCCAGTTGAATGCTTTCTGCTTCTTTGCATTTCAAATATTTGACTTGATTCTTGTGTTCCTCTAGTCTGCTGTTAGGTCTCTGTATAATATTTTTTATTTCAACCCTAACTGGTTTGGCTCAGCGGATAGAGCTTTGGCCTGCAGACTGAAGGGTCCCAGGTTCTATACCAGTCAAGAGCATGTACCTTGGTTGTGGGCACATCCCCAGTAGGAGGTATGCAGAAGGCAGCTGGTAGATGTTTCTCTCTCAATGATGTTTCTAACTCTCTATCCTCCTCCCTTCTTCTCTATAAAAAAAAAGGCAATATAATATTTTTTATTTCAGTCAGTGTATGTTTAATTTCTAGTTGGTCCTTTTTCATATCTTCTTGGGTTCGCTAAATTTATTGACCTTTTCTAGGAAATTCTTGAAAACACTTATAACAGTGGTTTTGAACTCTATATCCAGTCGTTTGTTTTCCTCCATTTCTTTTGTTTGTGATCTGTTCCTTTGTTGCCACATTTTGCTGCTTCTCTGAATTGGTAGAGTAGCTTTGTGTGTTAGGTGTCCTCTATGGCCCAGTAGCTCTGCCTCCCCAGTTACCTGAGGTAGTCTCTCTTGGTGCACTCCTTTGTGGGCTGTGTGTACAGCCTTGTTGTAGTTAAGTTTTGATTGTTGTTGATATCACTGGGGGTAATTGACCTTCAGGCCAATTGGCTGTGAGGATCAGCTGTATCTATGCTGGGAGAACTTCTGTGCTGGAATCAGCCTTATGAGACAAAAATTGCAAAATTGCAAAAGTCTCTGTTCTCGGCTTAAATGGGGCAAAGTCTCAGGTTTGAGCAGACAGCCTTGGCTTCCTTCCCATCAGCCCTGCCCTATGAGACCCCTGGGTCTCAGTGTCCCTCAGTAATCACTGCAGTTCTCTCTGCGGGCACTTGCGCACGCGCCTCTAGACCTCTGCATTTTATGGCTCCCCTGAGTTCCCATGCTCCCTGGGGACTTGTATGAGTCTGGGTCCCCAGGATCTCACCCAAAACTGTGGTTCAGTGCAGTTGGAACTGGAGTTCAGTGCAATCAGAAGGTTCCGTCTTCCTCCCACTAGAGAAAGCCAGCAGCACACTCAGCAGTCAGTCCTCTCTGCATGCACTTGTGTGTGTGCCTCTAGACTTCTGCCTTTCACAGCTCCCCTATCTGTCTGAGTTTTCATGCACTCCTCCCTTTTCCCAACAGTCCAGACTCCCCCCATATTAGTCGTGTCCAGAACTGGGATTCAGTGCAGTCGGGAGTTTCTATCTCCCTCCCAATAGAGGAAGCTAGCCAGGCACTCAGTTGGCTGTCCTCTCCACGCGTGTGTCTCCATTCCTCAGCTTTTTACAGGTCCTCTGAGCCTTTGTGAGCCCCTCTCTTTCCTTCTAGTTATAGAATTTCCACTCAGCCAGCTTTCCTGTGGTTCTGGATGATATCTGTTTTGTCTTTTAGCTGTAGTTTTGAAATTGTTGTGCAAGGCAGCAGTTTAGGTATTCACCTATGCCACCATCTTGGTTTCTCTCCTAAGGAGGATTCTTGCTTTAAGTTGTTATTTATTAATTTTTAAAGAGAGAGAGGAAGGGGGAGAGAGTAACACCTATGTGTTGCTCCAATATTTATGTATTCATTGGTTGTTTCTTGTATGTGCCCCAACAGGAGATCAAACCCGTAACTCTAACCAACTGAACTGACCAGCCAGGGCCCTAAGGAGGATTCTTTTTTGTGCTCTTCAGCTCCTGAGATCTTTTTGTGGGAAAAAAAATTAAGGAACAAGCAAAAGAAATGTCTGGAAAGAAGATTCCAGGCAGGCAGTATGGGAGAGGGCAACAGGAAGAAGTACCATGATGGGTGGACTCTGGGAGGGCCATATTCTAAAAGTGCTTAGGAAGAGTTGCCTGCTATGACATTGTTCTCCTGCCTCCTCTTTCAAGAGATGTAAGTCTCACATTGTTCTTCAAGCATTTGGATATACATTTGTTTTCCTGAGACCCACCTTCAGACCAATTGGCTGTGAGGACCAGCTGTGTCTATGCCAGGAGAACTTCTGTGCTGGAATCAACCTATCAGCATATCTCATTTGACTTTCATTAAAATCCTGTGAGATGAACACTGTTATTATTCCTATTTCTCAGTTTAAGAGTCTGAGGATCAGAGAGGTTCAATGGCTTATCAAAAGTCACACAGCTCTCTCTCTTTTTTTTTATTTATGTATTACATGTATACATATCTTCTTATCCTCCCCCCCTTTTCAGGCATACTCTAACCCCCCAGTGTCTTGTGTTCATTGGTTATGCTTATATGCATGCATACAAGTCCTTTGGTTGATCTCTTATTTACCCCACCTCTCTCTAACTTTCCCACTGTAATTTGACAGTCTGTTTGATGTTTTACTGCCTCTGTATCTATCTTTTGTTCATCAGTTTATAATGTTCACAGCTCTCTTTTTTAAATTAAAAAGAAAAAATGGCTGTGCAATACCTCCTTGGTCTGCCCACAGAACAAGAAAGCAATGAATTTAATATGCACCTTATAGAATGCAATTACCTCATGGTTGTTTATATCCACACAGACCAGAAAATGAGGCCATGGAAGGAAGTGACCTTTGTGTAATTATGGTAGTCTAATGTGCTAGTATTGGGGCCTGGGAGAAATTAATTGCTCTGTACCATGTAAGAGCTTTACAGATGATATTTCTTTTATCCTCACCACACCTCTATGATGTTGACACTATTAGTCATATTCTATAAAGAATTCAATGGGGCTCCAGACAAGGAAAGGATCTGCTCTGTCACACAAGTTCTGGTTGTAATTGGGAAACGATGGGTCCTAGGTTATCTGGGATGGTTGTGGTTTATACTTGTTCCCTTAGAATGATTATTGCCCTCCTTTCATTCTCAAAGTTGTCCCCTTTTAGATGACCATTTGTAGGGTCACCCTAGTCATCAGTGACAACATTGAAGCATCCTAACCGCATTCCTATTCTTTCCTGAACTGCAATGGTGGGAGCCTCTTGAGTAGCTGGAATATGGGCACATAACATAACAGTGGTCAAAAGGAGCTGAGGACAAACCTATAGAAGGTTTCTGGAAAACAAACTTCCTCTGGTCCAAACAGAGGATCATGGAGAAACCCCTTCCTATCTGCCTAGGACATGGTTGGTTACAGATGTGGTGTGTGGTGCAGTGGCCACCATCTGGTGACCATGAGGAGGAATGCCCTTAAGAATCTGACCCAGAGTCCTTACCCATGAACTAACCCTGGAACCACCCACTACCAGACTGACCATTACAGCAGTAAATATCCTAGTTGTTGAGTATCTTTTAGTAGGGATTCTGTTGCTTGCAACCAAAACCCTTCTACTTGGTATGAGGAAAAAGAATCCAGGTTTTATGTTTTAAAATGTCAGTGGTTACTTAAAAATTAACATTCATTGCATGGCCATTATTAAAACATAAGCAAAAATTAAAATGCATATAGAAATCCATCTTAAGTGATTATACTCCATAAAATTATTTTTACTATTCTAGCTATGTCTTAGTTTTATATCCTTTCCTCCCCAAGCATATATACATATATTTACTTCATAAAAGTGGCACCATACTCTGACCCTAGTTTGTAACCTAACTTGTATCTGAATATGAGCGTCTAATACTATATCATGAGGTTCTTTTCACATGTTTAATAGCAGTAAAGCATTTCTTTGTGTGTAGGTGCCATAATTTAAATAATCGTATATTGGTGGAAGTTTTTGTTATTTATAGTTTTAAATTAATGCAATCACTATAATAAATACTTTGATATGATAAACTTCTTTATGTATATAAACTTGCTCATTTGGTTAAATACTTCCATAGGATAAATTCAGAATTATACTGAGCCCAACGGTAGCATGGAATGCCTTTAAGGATTTGTGTCTGAATTGCAAAATTGCTCTCCAAGAGCAATTTTGTGTTTTTCTATAAGTAATGCATTAAGACTCCCTGTTTCCTTATGCCTTCCCCAATGCAAGACATTATTCTCTTAAGCTTTGCCATTGTGAAGCCAGAAAAGAAAATGTATCTGATTGGGGGGGGGGGAGTATGCTTTTGATTATCAAATAAGGGGGGAATTTTGGCTTCTTTGTGAATGCTTGGCTATCTCACAGCGTAGGAAACTTCTATTTTATTCAAACACGTTTTACTCGTTTGCTCAGGCCTGCAAAGCCCCTGAGCATCTGGTCTGACAGACAACACTGCCCCGTGTTGATTTAGGGGCCTGATACATCTGGGGGAGTAAATTTTCTTACTGGTCTGCACTAGTCACAGCCCACTCATTACTCAGTAGCACCAACAGCCCACATGTTAACAGTGCAGCCCTGTCCCAGCTCCTTTTAAAAAATAACAATTTGACTTCAATCAGTTTCCAACCCCAGCTGTACATCAAAATCATCTAGGCAGTTTTTCCATTTTAACTTAAATTTTATTTTCCTTTCTGGGTAAATAATAAAAATGCAAATGGATATTCATTTTAAAATCTCTCTCTGTGGCCCCCAAGTACTCAATTCTCCCAGAAGCAACCACTGTGACTCATTTCTTGTAGATCCTTTCAGAGATAGGGTTGATTTTAAGACATGCCCTTTCTGGTCTAGACTTTTTGCATCAGAATTTCTAGAATGGAGAATCTAAAAACTTAGATGTTTAAAATACATATTTTAATTGATTTCAGAGAGGAAAGGAAGGGGACCCGAGAGAGAGAAAACAATGATAGCCCTAACCGGTTTGGCTTAGTAGATAGAGTGTTGGCCTATGGACTGAAGGATCCCAGGTTCGATTCCAGTCAAGGGCATGTCGATGTTTCTCTCTCATCAGTGTTTCTAACTATCCTTCTCCTTTCCTCTCTGTAAAAAATCAATAAAATATATATATATTTTTTAAAAAAATTAAAAAAAGAAACAACAATGATAAGAGAAAATCATTGATCGGCTGTCTCCTGCACATCCTACACTGGGGATTAAGGCCACAACCCGGGCATGTGTCCTGACTGGGAATCAAACCCTGACTTCCTGGTTCATAGGTTGGTGCTCAACCACTGAGCCATACTGGTCAGACTAGATTTGTTTTTTTAAGCCCATGGTGTTGTTGAATTATAGCCAGGGTTTAAAATTACTATATCAGGATGTCACTCATTAATTCATTCAACACATTTATCAAGCATTATGTGCTTTGATGGGCCAGACACTGTGCTTGGTGCCCAGGAGATAGCAATGAACATGACTCTCATGGAGCTTAGACAACAGCCTGGAGGAAAACAGAAATTGTAATGATCAGAAAGTGAAAGCTTCATGACAAAAACTAGAGCAGGATAATGGTAAGTCTTCTAATTGCTTTGATCTCAACTTGAGTCTCCTTCTTCCTCTGGAGACTTTACAAGCCCCTCCACTGCAAGGCAGTGGAAGAAGGAAAAGGAGGCAAAGTTTACCAGGCAATTGGGTCACTCCCAAGTTCAGGGCGAGTTTGGAGTTTGTGCCAAAGTCATTACTGTATAATGTCCATTCTCTTCATTAACACAGACCATTGGATTCTTCAATAATGATTTAGCAATGATTTTTGAGAAATGTTGATTAGCTCATTACTCCAAATTAGGAAGTCTTATTCCTTCTTTCCCTCCTGCAACCCTTCTTTCCCTCCCTACTCTGGAGCATTACCAAGTCTCCCACATGCTCAGCTAACATCTGAGAATTGGGATGCCTCTTTCGGAGCTGGGGTGACACCAAGTGTCTGTCAAAAAGAAAAGGGGCTGGGAGTCTCCTTGACTAACAAATTCAGTCCAATTCAACAAAACACTACTACCGACATGTGCCAGGCACTGTGGTAGGTAACATTCTTATTCCATTTTAAAATGAGGAGGAAACCCAGGCCCAGAAAGGTTAACTTATCCAAGTCACCCTGCATGTAGACCTAGGTTTGCTGATGGCAGAGCTTGGTATATCTCTCAAAGGTTTGCCTCAAAAGTTGAATGAGATAACCCATGCATTTTGCTTACTGTCATATCTGGTAAATGGTCAAGTTCTAGCTCATTCCATGTAAGGTATCTTTTTTGGTAGTGTTGTTAGTCAGCCAGACATTCTTAGATGTGGCATCTACAGGCTTGTGTCTGCCATTCTGTTGTTCATCCTCACTCCATGACATTTTCCCATTGATTTTTGAAGTGTGTAAGGAAGGGCAAAAATCCACCCACCCATCTCTACCTCCATTTTCTCTGTCTTCTCCAGGACAGACACAAGGATCATTGCCTCAGTGATCCAATTCTCCCCAAAGCTGCATCACAAATAGTCCACTCCTGCTCTGCCAGCCATTAGCATCCCTTTTTCTCTTTCCACCCCCAGATCCTTCTCCTGCCCCACAGCACCTGAGAACCATGCAGTAGGGTCTCATCCATCCCCTTGGAAAGCACACCTGGCTCCAGTGGGCATCCTTTTCTTTCTGGAAAGGTCTGTCTGGGAGGTGGGCAAGGAGGACCTTTCCTTCTTAGAGAACATCCCACTTGCGCATCCTCACTCCATTCAAGTTTGTTTCCTCAACCGTTTCTCCTGGCCTTCAGTGGTTTGTGTTCCTGCTTCATGATTCATGTCCTATTCGTCCTATTGTTTACTCAGTCATTTTCTTTAAGTCTAGTCACTTAAGTTTTAACTTAAGTTCACTTTAGAAGGAAACATTAGCCTCAGCCAATTTTGCTCAGTGGGTAGAACATTGGCCTGAGGACTGAAGGATACTGGGTGCAGTTCTGGTCAAGAGCATATGCCCAGGTTGTACTCAATCCCCAGTGGGGGTGTGCAGGAGGCAGCCAATCAATGGTTCATTCTCATCATTGATGTTTCTCTCTCTCTCTATTCCTCTCCCTTCCTCTCTGAAATATATGTGTGTATATATATATATATATATATGTGTGTGTGTGTGTGTGTGTGTGTGTGTGTGTGTTTTAGAGGCCTAGTGCATGAAAAATTCATGCTCTCAAGGGGGTCCCTCAGCCCCACCTACCCCCACTCACAGTCTGGGACTCCTCGGGGGATGTCCACTCCCCAGGGGATCGGGCCTAAACTGGCAGTCAGACTTCCCTCTGGCAGCCCGGAGCCCTTTGGGGATGTCAATCTGCCACAGCAGAACATCTTTAGCACTGCCAAGGAAGCCAGAGAGGCTCCCGTCACTGCTGCTGTGCTCATAGTGTCAGCCCAGCTTGTGGCTG
Source organism: Lasiurus borealis (assembly GCA_004026805.1). NCBI lineage: Eukaryota > Metazoa > Chordata > Mammalia > Chiroptera > Vespertilionidae > Lasiurus > Lasiurus borealis. Next base: position 14,169 of record PVJN01050307.1, read on the forward strand.
AGCAGAGCTCTCTGTGGGAATGCACTGACCACCAGGGGGCATCTCCTGCATTGAGCATCTGCCCCCTGGTGGTCAGTGTGTGTCATAGCAACTGGTCATTCCTAGTTGTTTTGCATATCACCCTTTTATTATATAGAATTTTTTTAAAGGATATAGTATATGACTATTATAAATGGATAATCCTTGTAATCCTTGTGAAACCTGAGTAATATTATTCAGTTCTAGTTAGATAGTGTGGTCTGCTGAAGACACCGTGCCTAAGGCTACTTTCTCTGGATAAAATTGGAAAGACTGAAAGAAAATTGAAAAGGGAATTGTTCCCTCACTCTGTTTCATAATCTATAAATGATCTTAAATGATGGTAAGTAGAACCAGGAGTGGATATTCTCTGCCTCAGAAACACTGGTTTAAGAGATGGAACTCCTATCTTCAAAAAAATTGGCCACACTGTCAAGGGCCCTCAGAGAGCAGCCCCTGTCCTTGTCCATCTCCCCCTGCCAACTTCCCATTCCCACCCTTTGATCATAATGTGGAAGACTTTCCAAACAGCTCTGTCATTCTTTGCTGCCGGCTTGGACGTCTCTGAGGCTCATTAAGGGGATATTTCTAAAGGGTTATAGACCAACAGTGGTCATTCCACAATCGTCAGGATAAATGACACCAGGAAAAAATGACTACTATTGAATGAAATGATCCCTCTTTTTCCCACATGCATGCTCTCCCTC
>PVJN01050308.1:0-14891 GCA_004026805.1 Lasiurus borealis
TGGAAGTGCACGGGGTCTGCTCCAGCAAATCACCGTAAATCACTCGAGCCTTCTCGCATATGATGCCCTGTGTTAATGTATCTCCTTTAAGCTGCTTCTCCGTCACCGACACCATTAGCAGATTCTCCATCTTTTCACGGAGAGAGCTATGGAGCTTAGAAATTATTGTAACGCCCTTAGCTGGCGTTACACCCTTTATCGACTCCTTCTGTTTATGCACAGTGCATACCGTTGAAGTACTATGCCTGTATTGCCTCGCTAAGTCAGCCACTCGCACACCTTGCTCATATTTTTCTATGATTTCACGCTTTAATTCAATAGACATCATCCTCTTCTGAGCACTGACCTTTCCACTCGCTTTCTTCGGACCCATGGTTATAAAAAGAAATGTGATAAAGTATGTAAATGCACAAAAGATGCTTCGACAACGAGGTAAACAAGCACACTGAATGAGGCGTGGGAAACTATGAGACACTCGAGTTGCGGTAAACTGGTGGGTCGTGTGCAGCCGGCTGATCGGCTCGATTACTCATATCTCAAATGTTGCTCGTATTTCAAAGCAAAAAATTGCTCGCTCGATGGCTCGTATCTCAAAAATCTCATATGTTAGGACACTCGTATCTCGAGCTACCACTGTAGTTTTATGCCAATCATTCTTCAAATAATCCCATTAAAATATCTCAAAAGTGATCATCCTCCTTACTATAATTTCATTCAGAAGCAAATTAACATTAATCTTTTAAGTTGGAGATTGGAAGTTTAAACCTTCTCTCTCTCTTTTTTAAATCTTTATTGTTGAAAATATTACATATGTCACTTTTTATTTTTAACCTCTTAATGATATGCCTCAATTAGATACGTCAACTTATTTATCACAATTTTATCAATAATTCTTAGAGTCCCAGTGCATGAAATTTGTGCACTGGGGTGGGGAGGGGGTCCCTCAGCCTAGCCTGCACCTTCTCCAATTTGGGATCCCTTGGGGGTCTTCTGGTTTACGCCTGGAACTGACAGTCGGACATCCCTCTCACAATTTGGGACTACTAGCTCCTAACCACTTGCCTACCTGCCTGCTTGATTGCCCCTAACCACTTCTGCCTGCCAGCCTGATCAATCTCTAACAACTCTCCTGCCGACCTAATTAACATCTAACTGCTCCCCTAATTGCCCGGTTGTCCCCAACTGCCCTCCCCTTCAGGCTTGGTCCCCATCAACTGCCATTCCCTGGTGGCCTGGTTGCCCCCAACTTCCCTCCCCTGCCAGCCTGATCATATCCCCAACTGCCTTCCCTGCCCACTTGATCACCCCTAACTGCCTCTGCCTGCCTCATCACTCCTAACTACCCTTACCTGCCAGCCTGATCTTTCCCACAACTGCCCTCCTCTGCCAGCCAATTGGGTTCTGGTTGGTCGGTTTCTATGCCAGTCAGCATAAAAAGCTTTGCCTCTTAGGCAGCCATTGGCTCCTCACAGTTGACCCAGATTTGGTTCTGATTGGTTGATTTTTATGCTGGCCAGGATCAAAAGCCCTGCCTCCTAGGCAGACATTGGCTCCTTGCAAGTGACCTAGATTTGATTCTTATTGGTCGGTTTCTGGGCCTAACTCTGGGCCTGACTAGCAGCCACCCTAGGCTGCTGGCAAGCTGCTGAACTACTGACCTCTGGGAGAGAGAGAGAGAGAGAGAGAGGCTTGGCTGCTGGCAAGGGAGAGAGAAGCAGGGTTTGATTACCCTGATTCTCTATCCAGGCTTTGCCAGCAGCCACTGCCACTGCTGATCAGCCTGCTCACCTGTTGCATGCACAGCCTGGTGAATGGTCAAGCCTCCCAGTCGCTGATGATGTGACAGACCCAGGGTTTTTATATATTAGGATAATACAACTTAAAATTTCAAAACAGTCTTACTATTCAAACCCAAAATCCTAACAACTAAATCTCTAAAACATTCAACCATTTGAGGAACTAAACAAATTCAAATGTATTTGCCTCTTTCATTATCCCTATGATAATAGGCTTACCCTTTGTAATTTTAATTATATTTCCAAATATGCTCTTTCCATCAATTAACTAGCTTATATTAATAACCTTCTACTTGCAATTCAACAATGAGTTATTCACTTAACAACAACAGAAGTATTAATTCATAGTAAAAGGGTCCACACTTGAAAGCTTATTTTAATCTTACTAATTATATGTTTTGGTTTAACAAACTTATTAGATCTTTTACCCCATTCATTTGCTCCTGCTGCTTGACTATCAATGAATCTCAGAATAGCTTGCCCTCTACTAGTATGAGCACACAGTAATTTTTGGCTTTCAACATGAAACCAAAGCACATTTGCACACTTTTTACTGTAGGGAACCCCAATTCCCTTTATCTCCATATTATTAATCCTCAAAACAATCAGCCTATTAATGCAACCAATAGTACTAGCAGTACAACTGACAGCCAACATTACTGCAGATCACCTACTTATCCACTTAATGGGAGAGCAAATCCAGCTGTAATAAGCGGTAGAAGAACCAGTGCCTTCATGACATTGATTGTTCTTATCCTACTAACTATTTTAAAATTTGGGAATAGCTTTAATTAAAGCTTATGTATTCACCTTACTGGTTAGTCTTTATCTTCATGACAATAGTTAGTGACCCACCAAATGCATGCATACTACATAGTTAACTCAAGCCCCTTATGACTTACAGGAGCCCTATCAGCCTTCGTCCTAACAGCAGGCTTAGTTATATGATTTCACTTTAACTCATCATTATTGTTAACTGTAGACCTGGTTACTAATATACTTACCATTTACCAGTGATGATGAGATGTTGTTTGAGAAAGCACATTTTAAGGCTACCATATACCAATTGGACAAGAAGGACTCCATTACAACATAATTTTTTAAATTATTGTCTCTGAAGTATTTTTCTTTTGAGGATTTTCCTGAGCTTTCTATCATTCAAAGCTAGTCCATACTCCAGAATTAGATGATTATTGATCCCCATCAAGTATCAATCCTCTTAATCCCTTAGAAGTACTTCATCTAAATATATTTGTTCTGGCATCTCTATTACTTTAGCTCGTCATAGTTTAATATTAAGGAGTTGCAAGCACATGGTTCAAGCACTATGCATTATGATTATGCATTACGTATGCTTGTACTTCATATTACTTCAAACCTCAGATATCATGAAACATCATTTTCTATCTCAGATAGTGTCTACAGGTCAACGTCCTTTATAGCCACATGCATTATAGGATCTACCTTTCTTATTGTATGCCTCCTACACCAACTAAAATTCCACATCGCATCTCATCGTTTTGGATTTGAAGCTGCTGCCTGATATTGACACTTTGTAGATGTCATAGGACTATTCTTATATCTCTATTTATTGATGAGGATCCTAGTCTTTTAGTATTAATTAGTACAACTTACTTCCAATTAGTTAACTTTGGTAAAATAAAAAAAAAGAATAATTAACCTTGTACTTACTTTATTATCAATTAGCATCTTCGCTTGTACTAATCACATTTTATCTTCCCCAAACAAATGTTTATGCCAAAAAAACCAAGCCCTTATGAATGTGGTTTTGACCCAAGAAATGCTAAAGGGATTGTTGTAAAAAGAAGAAGTAGGAAGAGAAGGAGGAAGAATAAAAATGGCAAAAACAAGTACCTATCAAGTACTTTAAATATAAATGAAGGCTCCAATCAAAAGACACAGGGTAGCTAAATGAATACAAAAACATGATCTATATATATGCTGTCTACAAGAGACCCACCTTAGAAAAAAGGACTCATAAACTGCAAGTGAAGAAGAGAAAAAAATTTCCAGGAAAATAGAAATGAAAAAAAAAAGCTAGGGTAACAATACTCATATCTGACAAAATAGATTTCAAAGTGAAGGCCATAATAAGAAATAATGAAGGCCACTTCATAACACTAAAGGGATTGATACAACAAGAAAATATAACTCTGGTAAACATATATGTCCCCAATACAGGAGCACCCAAATACATAAGAAAAATGTCTGGATGAGCTCAACAGCAATATAATCATATTAGGGGACTTTAACACCCCACTGACATCACAGGATAGATATTCTAGATGAAATATCAATAAGGAAACAGAGACCTTAAATGACACACTAGATCAGATGGAATGAATTGACATTTTCAGGACATTTCATTCTAAAGTTAAATGTTATACATTCTTCTCAAGTGCACATGGGGCATTTTCAAAGATAGGCCACATATTAGGACACAAGCTAAGTCTCTACAAATTCAATAATATTGGCATCATATCAAGCATCTTCTCAGACCACAATGGCATGAAATTAAGAATCAGCTACAATAAAAACACTCAAAAACAATCAAACATCTGTAGACTAATTAGCATACTATTAAGCAATAAATGGGTTACCAAAGAGATCAAAGAAGAAATAAAAAAGATACTGGAAACAAATGAAAGTGAACACATAACAAACCCAAATCTATGGTACACAGCAAAAGCAGCCTTGAGAGGGAAGTTCATAGCACTACAGGCCAACCGCCAAAAAGAAAAAAAAAAATGAAGGAAGGAAGGAAGGAAGGAAAGAAGGAAGGAAGAATTAAGAAAGAAAAACTTATAATATGTTATCTAACCCTAAAACTTAAAGAATTAAAAAAAGAACAAGAAAAGAGCAGAATAAGGGGAAGGAAATACTAAAGATCAGAGCAGAAATAAATGACATAGAGATTACAACAAAACAAAACAAGCAAACAAAATATCAATAAAACCAATAGCTGGTTCTTTGAAAGGATAAATAAGATTGATGAACCTTTAGCCAAACTCATCAAGAAACAAAGAGAGAGATCTCAAATAAATAAAGTCAGAAATGAAAGAAGTGAATTAACCACTGATCCCACATAAATACAAAGAATCATAAAAAGTACTATGAATGAATTTATTCCAAAATAATGGGCCACCTGGACAAAATGGACATATTCCTAGAAAAATTCCAATCTTCCAAAACTCAATCAGAAAGAATCAGAAAATTCTGATAGGTCAATAATGACTGATGAAATTGAAGCAGTAATTAAAAACAAACAAACTCTTCCAGCAAACAGAAGCCCTGATCCAGATGGCTTCACAGGAGAGTTTTACCAACCATTCAAAGAAGAACTACGTAATACCTATACTCCTCAAACCATTACAAAAAATTCAAGAAGGAACACTTCTAAGCTCTTTCTATGAGACCAGCATTACTCTAATTCCAAAACCAGATAAAGACACTACAAAGAAAGAGCATTATAGGCCAATACCCCTGATGAACATAGATACTAAAATCCTCAACAAAATATTAGCAAATTGGATCCAGCAATACATTACAAGGATCATACACCATGACCAAGTGGGATTTTTGCACTTGGGTATGCAAGGTGGTACAATATTCATAAATCAATAAACATGCTGCATCTCATAAACAGATTGCAAGACAAAAATCACATGATCGTATCAATTGATGCAGAAAAAGCATTTAACAAAATCCAACACTTTCTTAATTAATTAATCTTTCTTAATTAATTAATTAATTTTCCCTATTGCCCTCCCCCGGCCTTCCCCATCCCCCAGTACATGCCCTCACCTGTCTCCCCCACCCCCAGCCCCCGCCGCCCCCCAATGCCCTGTATCCATTGGCTATGCTTACATACATGCATACAAGTCCTTTGGTTGATCTCTTACGGGCCTCCCCACAACCTCCCCTGCCTTCCCATTACAGCATGACAGTCTGTTCATCGCTTCTTTGCCCCTGTATTAGTCCCGCCCTCCCCCCATCCCGATTCTTATCTTTAAAAACATCTTGCCTTCGTAGGCTAGAAATAAACTTATAAGAGCAAAAAAATGTTTGAGTCCCAATTTCAATGTCCAATAGTTTTGAGTCCCAGTTTCAATGTCAAACAGTTCCTTATGTGTACACATCATCAATGGTATCTGGATAGTGGACAAATGGTGGCGATGCCGTTCCGAACCTCTCTGGTTTCGTCCCGGGCATCCTGTAGCGAAGCACTGCTGCTGACTGCTCGCATGGCAAGGCGTCATCAGTGTCTTCCATCTCTGGACTGTTTCTCCTCTTGCCTTCGTGGTTGGAGCAGACCTGTCAGTTCCTTTCTGTTTCAGGAGTCCACTTGGTCTTGGAGTTGTTTTCTGAAAGTATATAAACATATTCTCTACCAAAAGTTAATAAAGGAATCTTTTCTATAAAATTGACTTGGGTCCTTTTTATTTTTGCCTACCCGCTTTTCCTTTGGCTTATTTTGACACCATGTGTGTTGTTCATGGGTCTTGCTGTTAGTATTACAAATGGAAATTAATTTTTTCAAGTGAAAATTTTCTAGATGTAATTTACTTGCCAGATATTTTTCCTTACATGATATTATCCTACTCTCCCCCCTTTTTAAAAATTAAATCTTTATTATTCAGATTATTACATTTGTTTCTCTTTTTTCCCCTCCATAGCTCCCCTCCACCCAGCTCCCACCTCTCCCTCTACCCTTACCTCCCTCCCGTTGACCTCATCCATAGGTGTATGATTTTTTGTCCAGTCTCTCCCTGTACACCCCTACACCCTTGCCCCCTGATAATTATCAGTCCACTCCCTTTCTGTGTTCCTGATTCTACTATGTTCACCAGTTTATTCTGTTGATCAAATTTTTAATTCCCTTAAATTTAGATTCACTTGTTGATAGATACATATTTGTTGTTCATAATTTTCTGTCTTTTATCTTTTTCTTCTTCCTCTTCTAAAAGAGCACCTTTCAGCATTTCATATAATGCGTACTGGTTTCGAGTTGATGAACTCCTTTAGCTTTTTCTTATCTGTGAAACTCTTTATCTGCCCTTTAATTCTGAATGCTAGCTTTGCTGGATAGAGTATTCTTGGTTGTAGGTCCTTGCTATTCATCACGTTGAATATTTCTTGCAACTCCCGTCTAGCCTGCATCGTTTCTGTTGAGAAATCAGCTGACAGTCATATGGGTGCTCCCTTGTAGGTAATGAACTGTTTTTCTCTTGCTGCTTTTAATATTCTCTCTTTGTCTTTTGCTCTTGGTATTTTAATTATGATGTGTATTGGTGTAGTCCTCTTTGGATTCCTTTTATATGGGGTTCTGTGTGCTTCCTGGACTTATAAGTCTATTTCTTTTACCAGATGTGGGAAGTTTTCACTTATTATTTCTTTAAATAGGTTTTCAGTATCTTGCTCTCTCTCTTCTTCTGGCACCCCCACAATTCTGATGTTGGTACGCTTGGAGCTGTCCCAGAGGCTCCTTACATTATCTTCACATTTTTGGATTCTTTTCTCTTCTTGCTTTTCCAGTTGAGTGTTTTCTGATTCTTTATATTTCAAATTTTTGACTTGATTCTTGCCTTTCTCTAGTCTGCTGTTAGGACTCTGTATAATATTTTTTATTTCAGTCAGTGTATGTTTAATTTCTAGTTGTTCCTTTTTCATCTCTAGTTGGACCTTTTCCATCTCTAGTTGGATCTTCTGCATCTCTAATTGGTCCTTTTTCATCTCCTCTGGGCTCTCGCTAACTTTATCCAACGTTTCTAGCATATTCTTGAAAAACCTTATAAGCGTGGTTTTGAACTCTATATCCAGTCGTTTGTTTTCCTCCATTTCTTTTGTTTGTGATCCCTTCCCTTGTCTTGGCATTTTCACTGTGCCGGGAGAACTTCTGTGTTGGATTCAGCCTTATGATACCAGACGTGCAAAGCTGCAGAAGCCTCTCTATTGAGCTTGGGATGGGTGGAGTCTCAGGGCTTAAGGGACCACCTTGCCTTCCAGTTGGCCCCGTCCTCCACAGCCCCAGAGTCTCACGTGACTGGGTAATCGCTGGAGCGGTCCTTGTGCGCACACAGTGCTTCTAGACCACTGCCTTTCTGGCTCCCCTGCACTCCAGGACCACACGAGTCTAGGTTCCCAGGGTTTCACCCAAAACTGGGGTTTAGTGAAGTTAGAAGTGGCACAGTTGGGAGGGTCTGTCTCCCGCCCACTCCCGAAAGCCATCGCACAATCAGCAGGCTGTCCTCTGCACGCGCAGTGCGGTGCGTGCCATCAGGCCTCTGATCTTTTGCAACTCCCCTAAATTTCTGTGCACCTCTCCCTTTTCACAGTCCAAACTCCCCCCTGTATGAGTTTCGGCTGGATCTGGGGTTTAGTGTCGTAGGATAAGGGGTTCAATGCCTTTGAGATTCTCCGTTTCCCTCCTGCCAGAGAAAGCCAGCCAGGTACTCCAGCACCCGCTCTCTCCATGCGCGTGTCTCCGTACCTCAGCTTTTTGCCGCTCCTCTGGATCTCCGTGAGCCCCTCTCTTTCCCTCTAGTTGTAGAATTTCCACTCAGCCAGCTTTCCTGTGGTTCTGGATGATGTCCATTCTGTCTTTTAGTTGTAGTTTCGAAATTGTGTGAGGCAGCAGTGTAGGTGTTTACCTGTGCCGCCATCTTGGATTCTCCTCTAGAGAACTCTTTACAGAACATTTCAAATACATTACTTCAATGCCCTGCTCATTATATAAAACCTTTAGTGAAGTGATTGCACATGCTAAGATTTAATTTGTGTCCTGCCAGATTTTAGAAAACTCTCTTTAGCCCTGTCTATAATTAGTTAATGGAACTTCTCATATGTCATGAATGATCCAACATGTTTTGCCAGTAAACGGTATTAGGCAATGTCACTAAAGATATCAACTTTGCACAAACTAGGCCAGAGTATGTATTCCTTCAAAATCTAAAGCATTATCCCCTATAGGTCAAGCAAATGTTAGACTATGACATAAAGAGCACATTTGAAAAGTCAACCAGTATACTCTGTCTAGAACAGTCTTGTTCTACCACTTAAATGAGCCATATATTGTGTTGCACCTGTATTAAAGTGTTGGGCCCCTCATAACTAATAACTACCAAGCAGGACTGTGGCACAATGCTTTTGGCACAGACTGTTTATGAGCCTTCTACCAACTATGCCATGAATGGAACAACATGCAAGCTACCTCTGTAAATGGCGTTGCATCATATTTCCCAGAAGAAATCACCATTAAACATAAAAGGTTCAACTGTGTATTAATTCAAACTTGAAAACATATTCTCCACATGGAATGCATGTACTAGTCTCTGACATAATCAATACATTTGTAAACACTGCTAGCAAAACTATTTGATCATTATAAGTAAATGTAATAACTTAATCGCATAATGAATGTTCCCCCATGCTGCCACAATTTGTATTGAACTATAATATTTCAAAGAGGATACAAACATTTCACACTCTGATTACACCTGTGTACTCCTTTGATGAGTGGGACATATTCCCGTTAGGCAGTGCTTGTAGTGGCCTACAAGATAATGTAAAATCAATACATTTCTAATTGTAAATCTACTGATAATGGTGTTGTTATAATATTTATATAAACTGGAAATTGAGTGAAACCTGTTGGGTATTTGAACGCTCTTGGAAAAATTAGCACAAAGCAGAATTTGGAACATTATTTCAAAACACACACACACACACACACACACACACACACACACACACACACTGCTGCTGCTTAGAATATAATTATTACATGAAAGCCCTACTAATTACATAAGGAATGTTCCAAAATGTTTCCAGTAAATAGAATAAAAACATTTTACAGAAGGAACCAGCCATCCATGCCCTAGTTTCACCTATGTAATTCTTCAAGGGGTAAAACATATCCCCAGCGGGTAATGCATGTATTAGTGCATGACATAACATGTAATCAGTATATTTGTAAATGCTATGGGAGCACACTGTTGTATCAAACCAGTTTTATCATTTTAACAAGCAGTGCACTATGCAAAACATGTAGTATTTGAACACTCTTAGAATTAGTACATTCAAGTGGATTTTGGAAACATGTTTTTCACACTGGCTACGATTACACACTGAAACTCCTCCTAACTATGTAATAAAAGTTCTGACATACTCCCCCAATAACGACATTATATTATATTTCACATAAGATAGCAGGTTCAATAGTGTATTCCTGGAAATATTGCAACATATTCCCAATAGGTAATGCATGTGTTAGTCTCTGGAATAATGTTTAATCAATACATTTATAAACACTACCATACCACAGTGCTAAAATCAGTCTACCTTAAGTGATTTAATAAGCTGTGCATTGTGTGGAAACTGTAGTAACATGTTTGAAAACTCTTAGAATGAATTTCTAGCCAGTTGAATATTGGCAAACTCTAACACAGAATATAACTAGTAAAGGATACATGGACTAATTATGTAATAAATGTTCCAGCATGCTCCCCAAGTAGTTAGAATTATATGACAGAATCTCACAGAAGTTAACATTATTTCACACACTAAGTTCACCTGTGCATTCTTTCAAAGTGTTAACCATATTACAACATATAGTCAATGAATTCCAAATATTACTAGCATACTGTGTCTTGAAAAGTCTATTTTTACTATTTCCATGAGCTGTGCATTGTGTAAAATCTGTGGCGAAGTGTTGATCACTCACACTTTGTACCAGTTTCGGTTTTGACAACTGTTCCCATCACAGATCATCATTACTAAATAATCTCTGTATTATCTAACAGATGTTTGATCACTTTTCTTTTTCCATTAAATGGCATAAAAGTTCAATATTGCACAGAAAGTACATGAATTGCACACACTACAGTAACCTGTGTATTTCTTTTTTTAAAATATCACTAATTTTATTTTATTTTTAAAAAAATCTTTATTGTTCAGTTTGTTACAGATGTTCCTCTTTTATTCTCCCCCATAGTTCTCCTCCACCTGATTCTCCCCCTCTACCCCCTCCATGTCTTACCCCCTGCCATTGTCCTCATCCATAGGTATAATATTTTTGTCCAGTCTTTCCCCGCACCCCTCACACCCCTTTCTTCCCAAGAATTGTTAGTCCATTCCTTTTCAATGCCCCTAATTCCACTATATTCACCAGTTGATTCTGTTCATCAGATTTTATATTCACTTGATTTTAAAATTCACTTGATAGGTATATATTTGTTATCACTTTGTTGTTCATAATTTTTATCTTTATCTTTTTTCATCTTCCTCCTCTTCTTAAAGAATACCCTTCAGCATTTTATATAATCATGGTTTGGTGGTGATGAACTCCTTTAGCTTTTTCTTGTCTGTGAAGCTCTTTATTTGACCTTCAGTTCTGAATTATAGCTTTGCTGGATAGAGTGATCTTGGATGTAGGTTCTTGCTATTCATCACTTTGAATATTTCCTGCCACTCCCTTTTGGCCTACATAGTTTCTGTTAGAGAAATCAGCTGACAGTCATATGGGTACTCCTTTGTAGGTAATTAACTGTTTTTCCCTTGCTGCTTTCAAGATTTTCTATTGCCGAAACCGGTTTGGCTCAGTGGATAGAGCGTCGACCTGGGACCTGAAAGGTTCCAGGTTTGATTCTGGTCAAGAGCATATACATTGGTTGTGGGCACATCCCCATTAGGAGGCGTGCCGGAGGTGGCTGATCAATGTCTCTCATCTATGTTTCTGGCTTTCTATCCCTTTCCCTTCCTCTCTGTGAAAAATCAATAAAATATATTAAAAAAAAATTTTCTCTTTGTCTTTTGCCCTTGGCATTTTAATTATGATGTGTCTTGGTGTGGTCCTCTTTGGATTCATTTTGTTTGGGGTTCTCTGCGCTTCCTGGACTTGTAAGTCTATTTCTTTCACCAGCTAGGGAAGTTTTCAGTCATTATTTCTTCAAATAGGTTTTCAATATCTTTCTCTCTGTCTTCTTCTGGAACACCCATAATTTTGATATTTATATGCTTGACATTTTCCCAGAGGCTTCTTAACACTACCTTCACATTGTTGGACCCATTTTTCTTTTTGTTTTTCTGGTTGGGTGTTTTTTGCTTCCTCATATTTCAGATCTTTGGTTTGATTCTTAGGGTCCTTAGTCTGCTGTTGGATTTCTTTATATTATTCTTTATTTCAGACAGTGTATGCTTAATTTCTGACTGGTCCTTTTCTGTTTATTTTGTATTCTCATTAAGATCCTTGAAGGTCTCACTAAGTTTCTCGGCAGTTTGTAGAAGATTCTTGAGTAACCTTATAAATGTGGTTTTGAACTCTAATGTCCAGCAATCTGTTTTCCTCCATTTCTTTCATTTGTGACATGTTTCTTTGTCTCTGCATTTTGGCTGCTTCCTTGTGTTGATAGAGTGGCTTTGTGTGCTAGTTGTCCTTTAGGGTCCAGTAGCTCCAACTCCTCAAGCATCTGAGGTAGACACTCTTGGTGCACCCCTTTGTGGGCTGGGTACACAGTCTTGTTGTAGTTAAGCCTTGGTTCCTATTGGTACACTGGGAGGAATTGATATCCAGGTCAATTGCCTGTGAGGATTAGCTGTGTCTAATGGAAGAGCTGCTGTGCTGGAGACACCCTATAGAGCAGGACTTGCTTCAGTGGGGCTTTGGTGCTCACTGAGTCTGCCTCTTGAGTGTGTCACTTATGTATGCGAGGAGTTTAAATCTGGTGTCATCTCACATTGATCTCTAGGTACACTGGTTCCTGGATCTCCAAGGAGGTGCAAGTCATCTACTGTCTGAGGCCACCCAGCAGGAGCTACAGTGAGCTCTGCAGATTTCTCTTCTTTGTTTGGAGTTTGGAAGTTTTGGAGTTGTCTGACCCAGTTCCAATTTGTCAGGTTAAGCTTCCAGAGGACAGGCCATTCATATGCAAAAGCCGCTGTGCACAGCTCATTGCTTTTGTAAATTAATGGGGCAGCGGTCTCAGGGAATCACTAGGCTAGAGTGTGTGCAAACAGCGCTGGATGCCAGTCAGTCCTCTCTAAGTCTCTGTGTTTCCGCATCCCCGTGTCTCCTGTCCCTCTCCACAGAGCAGTAAACAATGACTCCTGTGAGAATCTCTGCAAGAGAGCCACTCTTTCTTTTCGACCCGATGGCAGACAGCACAGTTTCTCTCTGTATGAGTCTGGGTCCCCAGAATCTCACAGGAAACTGGAGTTCAGAGCAGTAGGGAACTTGTAATTTCCTCCCAATTGAAAAACAAAACAAAACAAACAACAGTGCACACAAGCCCAATTCATGCTCCTATGCCTTTCTGAGCCTCTGCACATCCTACCAGGTATCAGTGCATATTCTAGTCAAGAGCATATACATTGGTTGCGGGCACATCCCCATTAGGAGGCGTGCCGGAGGTGGCTTTTTTTCTATCCTTCTAGTTGTAGATTTCCCACTCCGCCAGCTTTCTCACAGTTCTGGGGAATAGTCGTTTTGTCTTTTAGTTGTAGTTTTGGTGTGGTCTTGATAGGCAGCATGTACAGGTGTATACCTTATGTCACCATCTTGGTTCTCCCTTATTTTATTTTTAAAATATATTTTATTGAGTTTTTTTTAATAGAGGAAAGGAGAGGTATAGAGAGTTAGAAACATTCATGAGAGATAAACATCAATCAGCTGCCTCCTTTTTGGGTATGTGCCCGCAAGCAAGATACATGACCTTGACTGGAATTGAACCTGGGACCCTTGAGTCCACAGGCTGACACACTATCCACTGAGCCACACTGGTTAGGGCTCTTGTGTATTTCTACAAACAGTGAAATAAATTCTAAATCGTCTATGACATAATCTCTAAGAAACACATTTGTGGGTGATTCTGGAACGAGAGTGTGACGTGAACATGTTGAAGCAAAAGAAAACAAGGAAGTATGCGACCATAAAGTGAATGGTTAGTCTCAGAGATCAAAGGCTTAAAGAAAAGGATAGATTAAAACCTAAAAAAAGAAAAGAAAGATCCCAGTGCACTCAAAGAAAGAGAAGTACCCCAACACCCCTCTTGCTTATTCTTTCAATATAACACACAGCGAGGCCCACCTTCTCACATCTTGGTTGATACCAACTTTATCATCTTTTCCATTAAGACCAAACTGGACTTAGTGCAGTCAATGATGGATTGTCTCTATGCCAAATGTATCCCTTGTATAACTGACTGTGTAATGGCTGAAATTGAGAAATTGGGGCAGAAGTATTGAGTGGCTCTAAGGATCACCAAGGATCCAAGATTTGAACGATTACCCTGCACACACAAAGGAACCTATGCAGATGACTGCTTAGTACAGAGAGTAACTCAGCACAAGTGTTATATTGTGGCCACAGTTAACTGGGACCTTAAACGAAGAATCAGGAAGATCCCTGGAGTTCCTATAATGTACATTTCTAACCATAGGTACAACATTGAGCGGATGTCAGATGATTATGGGACCCCTCGGTTCTAATACTTAAACAGACAAAGTTTCTCTGCTTTCCTTCAAACAACTTACTGTGTTGCAGATTTATTAAATATGCTATAACATGCCTTATTGTTCCATTCACACATTTGCTGTTATGAGCTGAGAACAGTTAAATTCACTCACTTTTTGGTGATACTGATGATATTTTGAAAATGACATTTTGTGTCATTTAAAATTTTGTGTTTACTTATTTATTTATTTTTAATTAATTTTTTATACATATCTCCCCATTGCCCCCTCTCCCCCCCAGGCACAACCCAACCCCCCAGTGTCTATGTTCATTGGTTATGCTTATATGCATGCATACAAGTCCTTTGATCTTTTATCTACCTCCCCTAACTTTAATCTTCCTGTTGTAATTTCACAGTCTGTTTAAAGCTTTACTGCCTCTGTATCTATCCTTTTGTTCATCAGTTTATAATGTTCTTTATTATCCACAAATGAGTGAGATCATGTGATGCTTCTCCTTCATTGACTGGCTTATTTCACTAAGCATAAGGCTCTCCAGTTCCAACCAGGTTGCTGCAAATGGTAAGAATTCCTTCTTTTTAATGGCAGCATAGAATTCTATTGTGT